>JAYJMJ010280091.1:0-90635 GCA_036873875.1 Laminaria ephemera
TCCAATTAAGATGGGTTCACAGCGTTACTATGTTTTCAAAGAATCTGTTTGTTGTGCTTTTTGCAACATCGAAGGTAAATTTTTCGCAAAAGAACGTCATTTAAACAAAAAAGGTCAACCTTGTTCTGAATCTTTTCACATGAATCTTTACGCAATTGATGAAAATGGAAATGATGTTCTTATGACAAAAGATCATATTATTCCACGAGCGAAAGGTGGACGTGATGTATTAAGCAATTATCAAAATTCTTGCTTTCTATGTAATGAATTAAAAAGCGCAATGGATGATGATAAATTTCGTGACCTTCTTGAAGGGATCAAAAACAAAGATCCTGTCGCCATTGATGAATATAACAAGCTTATCCCACGTTCAAGACTAAAAAATCAGGAGTAAACAAATGTCTTATTACAATTATATGTTTATACCGAGCATTGATATCGACAACCATGACGAGAATGAAGATGAAATTTTTTGGCAAGATGAAAATGGTTGGGAATTTCTTGTTAAATCTATGGGTGAAGAATTTGTTTTAACGGATACTGATGGTAAAAAGTTCATGCTTTTTAAAGAAGTTGAAGGCGGTACAGATGCTATTCGTCCAAGAGATCTTAATTGGCAATGGCACGATAGAGAAACATTTTATAATGATGCAGACTGTTTTATCTTTGTTCATGATTTACACAACCGAATTGATTGGGCTAATGTTAAAGATAGTGAAGTAATGGAGCGTTCTGTTGGACTTTATCAAAATAAAATTAAAAAATACGGAAATAAACTTATTATTCTTCCTATCTAATAATTAAAAAGGGGTTTTGATGAAAAAATTAATTACTGTATTAGGAGTCTCAATATTATCATTTTATGCAAATGCTATTGAAAACATAAACCTATCTGATGGTCGATGCTATGGTATTCTTGAAATTAATAATAAATATTATGGAGCAGAATTCGAATGTGAAGATAGAATTGACAACAAAAATAAACCTATTTCTCATATTTCTGAGGTCATTAGTCAGCAATGTTATTCTTTTAAAGATACTAACAATAAAAAAAACTATGAAATTAATCAAATTTCTTGTCCCCAAGATTTTGGTAATCCGAAGAAAAAAGATGCATTCTTGTTTCAATTAGAAAGCAGATTAACTAATGTAAACTGTAAAGAACTTAATGAATGGGATGATGGATGTCCTGTTATTGATGAATTTGGCAATGAGATTCCAATCATTGGGTCTCCACAATAATTTAAAATACAAAAAAGGGTTTTCGGTGAGAACCTTTTTTTTCACTTTTTTTTTCACATGCAATCTAATGTTTTACAATTTTTTTCTTTATATTTTAAAAATAAAAGCCAACTATTAAGTTGGCTTTTAGTTGTTGTTATTGATTAAACTTCAAAAGCAGATACTTTATCAGACAAATCATTAGCCTGAATATACAGATCATCTGAATCCTTTAATGTCATCTCTGAATTAACAGCTAATTCATCAGATACTTCTTTTATCTTTTCAACATTTTGAGATATTTCATCAGTAACTGTCGTTTGTTCTTCAACAGCAGCAGCAATCTGAATAGACATATCCGATATCATCTGAATTGAGTTATTTATTTCACCAAAGGCTATCGATACAGCACTTGAATCTTCCACTGTTGAATTTGCTAATGAAGCACTGCTTATCATCAATGAGGACGCTTTACTAACAATATCTTGGAATGTTTCTATCGTTTTTTGAATTTCTCCTGTTGAATCATGTGTTTTCGATGCCAAACTACGAACTTCATCTGCTACTACTGCAAAACCTCTCCCTGCCTCACCTGCACGAGCTGCCTCTATTGCTGCATTTAGTGCCAATAAATTTGTTTGATCTGCTATCGATTGGATTGCAACCAGTATTCCGTTAATCTCACTTACATGATCATTTAGTGTTTCAATTACATTTGCAGTTTCTTGAATTTCATTTGATAGAGCATTTATTGATGTGATGGATGTATCTACTGTTTCTAATCCTCTATTTGATATCTCAGATGAATTTTGTGCTGATTTAGCGGCTTCTTCTGCATTACGAGCAATTTCAAGAGACGCACTGCTCATTTCATTAATTGCTGTTGAAACCATCATAACTTCTGATTGTTGCTCCATTATAACAGAAGAGGCTTCTGTTGTTCTTGACTTAGAAACTTCTGACATTTTACTCAAATCTTCAGCTTGCGTTTTTACTTGTGATATTAATTTCGACATTGTTTCAACGAACTCATTAAAAGATTCACTTAATGCTCCTATTTCATCTTTGTTTTTAACATCAAGTCGATGAGTAAGATCACCACCACCAGCAGCAATTTCTTTTAATGCTTCTGTTACATTGTTTAAAGGACGTATTAAATGACTTATAAGAGCAAACAACAGAACAGAACTAATTAAAATCATTATGATTGCAGAAATTCCCTGAATCATAGCACTTTCTGAAATGCTTTCCATTAAAGCATTACTATTCATTACAGCTACAGTTACCAAGGACGTTCCCTCAATCGGGGAAACATAAATATGAGAATCTACTCCATTCACTTTCATTATTTCTAAATGGGCTGTTTTCTTATTTAAAATTGATTTATTTAAGCCTACACTTTCCAATGGCTTATTAACAAAACCATCTTTTTGATGCGCAAAAATATTTCCTTCTTTGTTTACTAAAAGTATTTCACCATTACCTGGCACTAATATCTGCTTGAGACTTGCTACCAAATCTGTCATAGCAATATCTGCACCCATTACAACTTTATCACCATAAAAATCAATTTCTTTGCCTAAAGATACAACTTGTGCACCTGTTGCAGCCGCAATTGTTGGGTTATCCATAAATACATCATTATTTCCTTTTGATTGAATATACCAGCCCCACTTTCTTGGATCATCATTTCCTTTTGGTAAATCAACATTATTTGCATTCTTTTGACTTCCATCTGAATAAGCCATAAATACATTATCAAAATCACCAGACTGCTTAATTACACCCAATACACTTTTAACTAGCATTCTTGGTGCATTCTCTGGCATACTCGATAGTATAGCTCCTTTATTATCCAACCAACCTTTAACATACTCATTATAGGATTCTGTTGTGTTGTCTATTTGAGATAGAGTATCATTCTCTATTCTTTCTTTTGCTAAATAATGTCCAGTATAACCTACGACACTTGTTCCTAAAATAACAGCAAGACAAGATGTTGCCATTAGTTTTGTTTTAAATTTCATTTTGTTTAACATTTCAGAATTCCTTTTGGTCTATTACAAAATTTAATCCTGATACTACAGATACGATTATTAATAGTCAATATCATAAAATGATAATTATCAATAAAGAGAAACTTTATTTAATAATAAATACTTAAAATATAGCGTGCGTCACTCTTTGTATGTATCGAATTTAGCATTTATGAATAATAAAAAAAAAGAGACAAAACATTGCCTCTTTTTTTGTTATTAATTATTATTGGTCTGCTAAACTTTCTAAGAAGCTTATTGCAGCATGGTTATATCCAACTTTACCAGAACTCAACACTGTCCCTTCTTTTATTGTTAAACCCCAAACTAAGCTACCACTTTGGTCAAATCTACCCTGAGCAATGAAAAACTGATCTGCTTTTGCATTACTGTTATAGCTTGTCATGTAATGTTGTAAATCACTTGGAATATCTATAACTATTTTTTCAACACCATTAAAACCACCTGTTCCACAACCACCACAACTATCTCCAATCGTCCAATTGCTTGTATTTTCATATAACTTGAATACACCTGCATCATTTTCTGTTAAAAAGTTTATATAACCAGTTGTTTTTTCATAATTTGTTCCTATTAACTGAACATAAACATTAAGACCTTCTGACGAGAATACTTCCATTTTTCTTAGTGTTTCTAACGGTAAATAAGTTCTTTTTATTTCTTCTGTTATAGGGTCTGTTGTTTCTGTCCATATTTCTGAATTACCTAGTTCATCTTCATCCATTAAAGCAAAGCTTGCTATACTATTTGTTGAAGGATATTCCATTCCAGTATAAGACGTTTCAAAGTCAGATAATACTATTTTATCTTCTCTATAAATTTGAGAACTTGTAGTAAAAGTCTTTTCACTATGTTGAGAAGACAAAGCATTTGACCAATAAGTTGAATCTGCATCTTCTTCAAAAACCTTCGATAATTTAACACCACTAACATCTTGTGATTTTATCACTGTTTTTGTCGCTACTTCACTACCTATTGTTCCAAAACCAAGGAAAAATTCACCATCAATATTTGTTCCATCCTGACTAGAAGATTTTGAATAGTAATGACCGTTCTCCCAACCATTTCCTGTTTCGTTTCTTGTTGTCTTTGTTGTTAAAACATTACCGTTATCGACTTCTATCACTTCTTTTGTCCAACTTGTATTTTCTTTATATTTATTATATTTTTGAACAAGAACATTTGTGTTTTCATAAGATTCTTCTTCATAATATTCTTTTACGTAACAAAGAGTCCCTTCATTATCACAATTACTTAGAAAATGAAGATCTGTTAAATCTTCATCATCACCACTTTCAATTAACAATAGCTCATTCATTCTATTATTGTTAAGCGGTGTTCCACCTGATGAAAATTCAATTTCTTCTATAATATTAGACATGTCTATATTCGCAGAATCAGCAATAGTCTCTGGCGTTCCACCATTGACTGCTTCATTCGCCATTGCAGTGAAATTTTCATTAATTTCTTTCATTGCCCATTCTAAACTTTCATCAATAATTTCTTGACTTGCATTAGCATCTTTAAGTTCTTTTGATGCTTCTTGAAGAATAAGGGTTGTTGCTGCTGCCACATCTTGTAGTAGTTTCATATCTGCTGCAGGTAATGATGACATTCCATTTTTTAAAGATTGTGCTTGTGAAGAACCTGATACATAGTCACCATCTATATCATAAAACTGAGTTATTCCAAGAGCTGCTTTTATTGCATTCTCGGCTGCTTCAACAGTCTCATTCTGACCTGAAATTACTCTGTAATCTACCATTGTTGAAATTGGGCTTACAAATGTATATCCAGATGGGGCTGTTAGATTATATACTGGTGATACAGTATAACCTGCCTCTGTTGTTGCTGGCATAACTTCAAAGCCATCTTGCCCTCCAAGAGTCGTTCTCAATAAAACACGACCACTTGATTGTCCTGAAACAGTCCATTTACCAGAACTATTTGTACTTACTTCTTCTGTATTACAGATTGAATCATTATCTGTGTCTATACAAACTAATGCATTCTCAAGATAGTATTCATTTCCTGCTTTCCCTGACAGACCAGAACCTCCTCCTGAACTATCATTCGAATTATTATCTCCTGAATCACCGCCACCACAACCTGCTAATGTTGCTGTTATTGCCAATGCTAATAGATTTTTATTCATGGGTATCCTCCATTCACTTCATGATGTATTTCTCTTAATATATACAAAATATCAAAAGGATGAAGAATAGCAACCATCAAAAAACAAAAAGTCTTTTACTTAAAAGAAAAAGACTTTTTTTTATTCATAAATCCATGAAAAAATATCTATCAAAAATCAATTTTTAACTAAAACTTATTTTGTTTTATCACTTTTTTTTTATTTTTTAGTCTTTTAATTATATTTTTTGAAACAACAGGAAACAAGCCTAATAAGGCAAAAGAAAGAAGAATTTGAGGTGAGACTATTCCAGACAAAGATTCTATTTCTGATAATTGATTCCCTGCATTTAGATAAACGGCAGTTCCAGGCAGCATACCAATTTGACTTACTAAGTAAAAACGACTCGCTTTTAAGTAAGTTAATCCAAACAAAATATTAATTAAAAAGAAAGGCATTATAGGTATTAACCTAAGTGTAAACAGATAAAAAACACCCTCTTCTTCTATTCCTTTATTTATTACATCCAATTTGTTTCCAAACTTTGTTTGAACCCAGTCTTTTAACAAATAACGACTACTTAAAAATGCAATTGTTGCTCCTATTGTGCTTGCAAATGAAACCAATAACAATGATTGCCAAAATCCAAATAATGCTGCTCCCAACAATGTTATTACTGCTGCTCCTGGTATTGATAATGCTGTAATTAATACATAAAATACAAAATAAATAAACATTGATGATATTAAATTTTTCGTAATATAAACATCTAATAATGCTTGCTGTGCTTTTACATTTTCAAGACTTAGTTGATCTTTTAATAAATATCCTGCTGTCAAAATTAAAATTAACACCAAAACGCCTATTATTTTTTTATTCATAATTTTATCCTTTTATAAAGTATAACAAATATGACCAGTTGAAAGAATAAATAATTTCATCAAAAGAAAAAAAGCCCGTAACGACGGGCTTCATTTATTTTGACAAAAACATTGATTATATTAAATTAATTTCCACATATTAGAACCAAACCAACACGTTTCATCACCTCTAACAAAAAGTTTTTGATCGTCATCATCACCTTCAATCTTAACGCCAACAATTGAAAATTCTTTAGAAGGGTTTAATGACGTGATAGGATGATTTGCAGATGCTTTCTTGCCTACCAATAATAAATTTAACAGCCCTGTTAATCCATTACGAGAATGAATTGACTTATCTACTCCATTATGTTTTAAATATTTTTCTAAGTTAAAACTTTCAAAATTATCTTGCATTACTTTTTCTCCTGAACGATTGTTTTGATTTTTTCTATTAATGAATTTAATTCTTTTTCGTATAGACTACCCTCAATTTTTTCTTTATAATATTTAATCATCTCTGACACATGTTCTTCTTCTGATAAATAACTTTCTTTTTTATCGTAACTCAAAGAAGAGTAGATGATTTCTTCTTCATCTTTAAATGCTTCGTTTTTTATTATCACAAATTCTTCTTCACCAAAATGCTCTTTCAATGCCTTTATCAAAGCATTAGACTTAACTTCTTCATATGCACCGTCAAATGCTTTAATTAATACCATTCCTGATGCTAGATTTTGTAGTATTGTTTTAGCGTTTTTATTTTTCGAATCTCGATATTTAGAAATTTTATTTTCCCAATAGGTAAATTCGTTCCATTCTTGTATTTTTTTATCATTAAATAGCATTTCTATTTCTTGATAATGAGAAACGCCATCTGTTTCTACAATTTTTTTTATCTCTTTTAATGCGATATTTACATCGCCTGTTTCTAACAAAGTATCTCTTACTTTTAACAATTTTCTCATAATTATTAAACCTTTCTTAATTTATTATAGTTATTATAACAAATCTTCGTTTGAAGTACAATACTTAAAGCATTATTAAAACAATAAATGTAAAAAAACTTGATTTTATGTTTGTTGTTGTATATCATTGTTTTCCTCTACAAAATATAGGTATTAAATATGAAAAAATTAGAAAACATTATTGAACAAGCTTACCAATTTTTTGAATTAACTGAACAAACTTTTATGCATGAGACACCTTCATATTATGCAACGCAAGAACATGAAGCCGAATTATACGATGATTTTTCGATTGATCTTGGAGGCATTGCACATTTACTTGAACAATCCAGTGTTGAATTTGAAGGTGATATCTCAACACAAGAACACATTTCAATTCTGGTTGAAAAATTAAAAGAAAAAGAATCAATGCTTCTTGACGAAATCAAAAAAAACACAAAAGCAAGAAAAAAAGCACAAGATAAACTTGCTGATTTAACTATTGAAGGACAGGCTTTAATAGAAGAATTGAAATATGAAGATAAAGACCGATTCCGCTTTACCAGTGTGCGAAGCAAACACTTTAACAATGAAGAAATTTCAATTCTTCAAGCTTCATTTAAAGAAGCAGGCATCGTTTTTCTTGAAAAGACCGAGCGATTTATGTTTATGAAAACACAAGAAAACGAATCAAAGACATCTTTAGAATTGTTAATTTCAAAAGTTGAAGAAAACGGTGAAATTGGTCAATCAATCTCTAAAAAGCTAAAAAGCAAAGCACAGTCTTCAATGATTTCACTTTACACAAAAAACTCTGTCGAAATTTATTTTCGAACTTTTATTGCCTAACAAAAAAAGCCACTCAAAAGAGTGGCTTTTTTAATGTTGCTGTTTTTCTTGTTCTTCTTCCAATAGTCTATTTAGCTGCATAACATTTCCAATAAATATTTTACAAGATGATTGTTTTTCTGCTGGTAACTTTTCGTGTATCATTTTCGCTCTGTTACCTGACGAACAGACCAATAAAAATTCTGCATCTTCTGAAAGAACAAATTCTAATGCTTCCATGAAATTACTATAAGCGGGTATATTCACGCTCGGCACAATTATCTTCCTTGTTTCTACTTCTTTTTGTTCTCTTAAATCCAATATAATCACTGTTATTTTCTCCTTCCACTCCTATATATACATTAAGAGAAGAAAATGTAAATACTTATTGCATAAAAAAAGAACTACTCCAACCAGTTTTTAATGTTTTTCGTTTAGCAAAAAATCATCTCCAATTTTTCTTATACATAACAGAAAATATATCATCTTCGTCTATTACAACAAAACCGTGGGATTTATAAAAATTTTGTATTTTAAATTCTTCTGTGTCATTACTTTTTTCCGCCAACAAAACAACACAGTCATTTTTTACTTTTCGTAAATATTCTAGAAGCATATCTGTTGCATAACCATTACGTCTTTCACTAACACCAACATAAATACTTTCTAGTACAGAAATTGTCGATGCATTCTTTTTAATTTCAATTATATGTGAATCATTTAAAATGGATTCTTTTTCTTCATGTATTAGATATTCTGCTAAATCATCATAATCCATGTTTTTAATTGCTGCTAAATAACTTTCTTTTCCTCTAAATAATTCAAACATATCACCTCCTACGTTCTATTCCATCAATATATCAAAAAAAAAACCATTCAACAATCCTTATTTGCTGTTTCAAAAAAAATTTGATATACTTTGAGCATAAAAAAACTATTTTTAGGTTCTTATTTATGTCTACTTAATAAAAGGTTAATATATGGAAAAAATTACAAAAAATGAAATCATTGAATTTGGAGAGCATCTTAAATTAAATTATATCCCTATTGAGAATAATTATGTTCCTAATCGTTTCATTTCGTTTGTCTTAAATTGCAATGATGATATATTTTTTGACTTTTTTGATATTCTTTCTTCTGAAGAGAAAAAAAGAGAGAGTTCTGCAACCATACAAGAAATAAGAAAAGATATCTCAAGATCTCTTCTTAATGAAATAGCAACTATCAATCATGATTTTTATTATCGATCTTTTTCTGATAATTCTTTTGTCGATTTAGAAGAGATTATTTATTCTATTGGTTTTACTAAATTCGACACCTATCACTTTTCTTTAGATGAAAATATAAAAAAAAATGATGTTTTTGATTTTATAGAAAAAATAGAAAATAAACCTATTAATATACATTTTAAGAATAATGATGATTCTGTTTTAGCATTAATGAAAGACAGAATGATTTACTATTACCACAAGGAATTTGGACTTTTGTGGGAAGTCCAAACCTATTGTGATCACTATGTTTTTCATTCTGTCATATATGGGAATATTGAAAAGAAAAATCAAAAACAAAAAAATTTAAAAGACATGACATCACATCGATTGATTTATTCAAATTTTTATGGATTCTCAATTGATATGAAAACACTTCCTCTTTATAAATTTGAAGATTTAATTACTGAATATAAATTTATTAAGCAATGGCTAATCCTCCCAGAACCCGATTTTGCTGATGGACGATTTTTTCATGGCTTGTCTCAAAAGTATAATAACAGATTTAGAGTTCCCAGTAACATGATTGATTTCTTGGCTGAAAATTTTGGCGATGATTTTTTTAACATTGATGAATTAGATGTTTTATTCAATATGTTTTTAGATGATTTTCCAAGTGTTAAAACGGACTTTATCCTTATTGATGTTTTATTTGATGGTTATAAAAATGCGAATTATTTTTATGATTACATTAATAAAATCAACAACAACTCTTTTTGGACAAGAGAAAAAATTCATAGTTGTGTTTTTTTATATTTTAAGAGAATTAATCAAAAAATTGTTGGAAATTACAAAGATGATAATATTATCATTAAGTTCTTGTCTTATTGTGACAAGAAACAATTAAAAGAGCTGTATAATAATCAAACAAGCTTCACGAACACGTTCCAGCTATCAGATATTGTTTTATCTTACATAGAGTTAAATATAAGTAGCAACAATTCACATTAAAACTAAGAAGAAAAAGAGAGAAATCTGTTTCTTTTAATTAGAACAATATATTAAAGGTTTATCATGGAATTTATAATTGGTGACACAAGAGAAAAAAATAATTCATATAAAATAATAAGAAGATCTCAGTTATTAGATCTTCTTCTCGAACCTTGGAAAGATGTTATTGGTCGTGATTATGTTGCTTATAAAAATCATGCGCTAAGAACTATTAATTATTGTTATTTTATTTTAAATCCTGATGAAAAAAAACTACAAGAAATTGTCATTACTGCTGCATATCATCAAATTGGATTGTGGATAGAAAATAATAACAAATACCCAATATCTTCTTCTGAAATTCTTTTAGCTGACTCTGAAAAAATTGGTTTCTATCCTGTGCCAGAACACATTTTATTTGCTATTATAACACACCAAAATCTTTCTCATGAATTTAAAGAAAACGAAGAATTTTCTTCTGCCTTCTGGCGTGCTTTTCGTATTGAAATATCTATGGGATACAGTGAGCAAGGTGTTCCTTCTGATTTTATCGAACAAGTTCGGAAATGTATACCCACACATAATTATAATAAAAAAGTAACTGAAAAATTAATTTTATCTTTTGCTAAAAAGTTAAGAATTATTTAATTTCTTGATTTTTTAATTCAATATTGATAAAATACTCAATTATTCTAAACTTTAAGGTGATATCATGATTTATTTAAAATTGTTAAAAAACAATATTAATGACGCTCTATTTTTCATAAAAAACGATGTATGAATAGAATAGAAAACAAAGAAGTTGTTTATCATTATAAAGGTTATCAAAACAAGCGTTGTGATGACTATCTTTATGGTTTCTGCCATTTATTTGCTTTATGTCTTCGAGAAGTTTTTCAAGAGAGAGCTGAGATAAGATGTATATGGCAGCATCAAGAAAGTAACATGAGTGATTATGGTTTTTTAGCACATGCTTATGTTGTTATTGATGGAATTCATTTGATTGATTGTAGAGGAACAATAAGTCAAGATATTATTATAGATGAATACATCATAGACATTCCTACGAGTTATGAACTTAATAATGCCGAAGATGAAATCATCCTTCATATGAAAGAAAAAATTTTTAATTGTTTCGAACCAAAAGAAAAAGAACAAATCCTTTCTTTTATAGAAGAAAATATTTGTTTCTATGAAAACTAACTCTCTTTTTTGTTTTATTGATAGTCTTATTATTTAGTTCTGTTTATTTAAGATTCTCAAGAATGATACACTTTTATATTATTTTTTACCAATATTAATCACTGCTTGATTAAATTTTATACTTCTTTTTAGGTATAATTAACTAAAGAATTCCATTCTTTGAATATATTATTTTTTATTTCAAAAGCTTATATTTTTCAACTTGTATATGCACTAAAGTCGTTATATAATGATTATGTCATTTTATTTCTATTTATATTTATTATATATTAGAATTTTATATTTTTTGCCTCTTCTTGTAAGAGGCTTTTTTTTGTTTTTTTATTTTGTAAAATAAGTCTATATTCATTAAATACATAAAAAAATGTTCTTTTTTTTTCTTTCTTCTATTGATAAAAAATGCACTTTCTGGTATCCTATACCTTCACCCATTTTGGAGAAAATCATGAAGATAGCCACTATTTTATCAAGTTTTGATGGCATTACATCAGAACGCTTTTTTGATGAATACATTTATCAAATTATGGTCGTCAGAGACATTATTAAAAACCAACGAATCGATGTTTTCCCTGTATCTGTTGATGTTACATATGAACAAGCTTTTAATTGTTATGACAGAGAAGAACATAAGATGATTCAACAGAAGTTGAAAGACATTCATTCATCATCCCAATGTATTCTTGTTTGTTTAGATCGTGGGTTTACAAAAGAAATGGAGCAAATTGTTGATAATGCTATTAAAAACAATAATTCTGAAATATTGTTCTATAGTATTTATCCTGAAAAAGAGCGTCTTGGTTCTATATTAAAAACGATTAATGCTGATACTATTTCTTCTACTGAAAAAGTTAATCTCATTAAAACATTTTGTAAAACACTCAAAAAAAACAATGCCCTTATATACCGTCAAACTGGTGATTTAACCAATTATAGAAAATATTTTTACAAATCTATTGCCTATGCTGAAAATGAAGCGTTAATCACATTTGCAGCAGGATTAGAGAAAAAGATTGATCGTGACATGATCGGTGGCAAAAAAACTCTTCAAGAAAGCCCATTTGAAGTATTGAAAAATGTTCGAAATCAAGTAGAACAAAGAAAAGCATCATAGGAGTTAAAATCATGAATTTAGAAATTATCACAACACAAGTTAAAACTGACATTATCAAGAAAAAACCATTGAACAATACCGTTCCTCACATTACGGTTATTTTTACTGACACTATTGATGATTGTATTCCAGATCTTCATGTTGAAAGCAAAATAAAGGCTTTCATTCAAGAATCTCAACGCATAATGGATGAAACTGGTTTAAGAGATTACACTATTTCATTATCAAATACACTGCCATTTGATTATTTAAGAACGCAAATTAAAGAGAATAAAATTGGAGATTTGCGATTTGTTATTGATGATACTTGTTATGATATTGTTCTTCCTAATGGTAAAATGGTTGGTTTTTCTATTAAAGATAAAGATTCTAATATTTTGAGAATACATGAAGATTTCTTAATGAGAATTATCTAAAATAGGTTGTATCTTTTGTTAAAAAAGCTTGCACTCAGAGGCAAGCTTTGTTATTATTACATCATTAAATAGAACCTACATTATAGGATAAAAACATGAGTACTCTAACAAACAAAGAGCTTGCAACTGAAATCAAAAGTAAAATGAAGCAGAAGATTGAAGGTGTCATCTTCAATCTTTATCCAGAAATTCTTCGTGAAATGAATACTGGTGATGAAGCAGCAAAAAAACACATGAAAGTTAAACACTATCAAGCATTAGATCGAATTAAAATGTATTTAGCTTACAATATTGCAAAAACCTCATTCTATGACTTTGATTTAGATGATATGGTTGCAAAAAAAGAACGTAAAACATTGATTGCTATTCATAAAGAGATTGACTCTAGCATTGCTTATCTTGATATTCGAGCTATTTGGCACGATTCACTTAAAGAAATTTTTTATCAACAAAAAGAAATGGCTGAAATAGCAGAAAAACTTACCAAGATAGCTATTCTTGTTCGAATGGAAATTGGAAATGAAAAAGGTTTTGTATCAATCAAAGATAATGAAATTTGCCTCGTCTCATCTCCTATTGATGCTACTGAATTCCCTGCCGTCAGCACTGACGAAAAAGCACTTACGTTTATTGAGAAACACATCTTTGATAATTATTCTTGGGAATGTCGAGCCTTTTTTCAAAGTAAAGTTAAAGGTCGTCACTTGTATCAGTGGTAATATTTTCATTTACAAAGATAAGCCTGCAATGATGCAGGCTTTTTTATTAAATTGAAAGATTATCCTTCTATTTAAAATCTTATATTCCATGAGTAAAAATAAATAATGGAGGCATTATGGCAGAAACTGCTATCTTTAAAATTAAAAATACACATGGATTACATGCAAGACCCGGTGCTTTATTAGTTGCTGAAGCGAAAAAGTTCAATTCAAACATTACAGTTAAAAATCTTGACGGAAAAAATCTTATTGTTAATGCAAAAAGTCTAATGAAACTCATGACTATTGGCGTTAAAATGGGACATCATTTAGAATTTTTTGCCGAAGGCAAAGATGAAAACGATGCTTTAATTGCAATTGGGAAAGTTATTGATGGAGGTCTTGGAGAATAGAACAAAAAGGCTTCATTGTTTGAAGCCTTTTTTTGTTTTTTTTTATATCATTTTTTTAATATACACTGACCTAAAACTTGATGTATTACGTTTATTTTGATATAATCACTTTACCAAAAGTGAATCAATAGAGGTTATAATGGAAATAAAAACACCAATGAAAAGAACAAAAAATCACTTCTCTAATTTTGAACAAAATATTGAAGGATTGTTTTATAAAAAAGAAAAACAACAACAAAGTATTGGGGATTGTCATAGCGTTTCTGACTTTATTTTTTGTGACTTCTTGAGAATTTATCAATTGTTAAATGAATCAAATCTTTCTTTCTTTTTTCATTTTAAAAGTAAAAATGAATTTTTACCTAATTCTAAGCAATCCATTCATGTTTGTTACAGCATTAAAAACAAAAAACAAGACACCATTGCATTTTCTATTGAAGAGTTTTCTTTAATAATGAAAAATTTCAACAAGGAACTCGAACAGATAGATTTAGAAGACCGTTATGAGTTTCACGAAGAGATTGAAAGCATTATCATTAAACATTTTTTCAAAAAATACAATATTGAAGATGCTTTTATCGAACTCGAAAATCAACTTATTAACAAAAATGAAATCCAATTTAACAATCTCAGAATTAACCAAAATGTTTCGGATCAGCTTTCTGACAGAATTAAAAACAAAAATGAAATCTATGAACAATTTTGCACAAGCTCACCAGAAGCTATTGAAATCAAAAAGCTTGAAACAATTTTAGCGGCAAAGAAAAATGATTTTAAGGTTCTTCAATTAAATAAATATAAAGAACTTACTCTTAAAAGTGATAAAATACTCCTAAAAGAAACAAAAACCGCACGGTTTTATTTAATAGAAGCCATTGTTAATAGCTCAGATATAATCAATAAAGCGATTCGACTTCCTGTTAACTTTTGGAAATTCGCCAATGATTCTATTATTAAAAAACATGGCGAATAGATTTATTTTTACTTTAAATTCAATGGGAATAATTAAATAATTTCAAGTTATTTATTTGATTATTTATTACTAAATCTTAATAATTTCTATGTGAATATCAAAATTATTAACATTATATTATGTAATTAATCTATTCTACAAAAAACAATCCCTTTTCTTATTTTCTTTTTATTTTATACTGTTTAAAAGATAATGTTAAAAGGGACTTGAAATGAACAAAAGAAAACTAATTATTGCAATTGGTCTAGCACTTCCAATTCTTTCTTATGCCAACTTCACAATTGTTGTTGATAAGATAACCAGTGATTATAAAATAATAAAAGGACAATCCATAAGCTACAGTGAATGGATTGAATCTAGCACAGATTGCAGCTTTGATATTAATGAAAATGAGTTGTACTACAATGTAACAGCACAACAAACAGAAACCTGTCATTCTGTTGATAGTCGCATTAAAACAACAACTATTCATTCTTCTGACGGCACTGATGAAATCATTACCAGTACAGAACATCGCATTGGTGAAACCAACACAACCACAAAAGAAATTACAGGCACTCATTTAGAAAACTCTTGTAAATCTATTCTAAATTCATCATTTAATAATGGTACTGGCATGTATCATCTTAATATTAACAACAATCCTATTGAAGCTTATTGTGATATGTTAACTGATGGTGGCGGCTGGACTGCTGTTTGGAAAAACTACGGTGGTAAAAATGCAACAGGAACAAATACCCCCGCTGTTATCTCAGGAAGCTCTGACAGTATCATTAAACCAGTAAACTTTGAAAATGCTGACTACGCTTCAAGTAAAAACAAATCTTTGTATAATCATTTTGCTAATTTAACAAATGTTGAAGTTTTGAAAACAGCAAAATCTTATGATGAAAGTAAAAATGAAATTTCAACAACATCTCTTTTACATTATGGTGAAACATACAATGTTCCTGCGAATTATAAAATGGATTTAGGAAACAATGTTAAATTTGACACCATCATTAAAGCAACATCCAATTTAAGATTAAACAATAAAGTAAAACTCTATATGGATAACGTAAGTCGAGGAGAAACTGATAAACTTTTTCATTCTCCTAATTCATCGCTAGGATTTGCAAACAACGCTGCGAGCAATGATCAACAAGGGGAGCCTAATAGCAATGTTATGGAAGGTTGGATTGCGAGACATATCCTCTACTACACAACATCCGATAATCGAGATGCTGTTCGTTGTCAGCCTCGTTGCTGGAATAACAACGAAAATTATAAAATCGAAACAGTTTGGTATTTCAGAGAAAAATAAATAAATAAATAAATAAAAAAGACTTAAATTTAAGTCTTTTTTTTTGACCTTTGTTTGTTTAAATAATTTTAAAAATAAAAAAAATATATGAAATAAAAAAACAATTTAATTCCTCAATTAATATTAATTTATAATAAATTATGTTTTTTTTAAGACAAAAAAAAGTAATTCATAACATCTTATTGAATTAAACATTAAATACATTTATCTAAATAGGAATTATAAAATGAGTGACTTAAATCTATTAAAAGTATTTGAAGCCGTGATTAGCACAGGAAGTGTTAATAAAGCGGCTGAAAAATTAGACATTACACCTTCTGCTATTAGCCAATCATTGAATCGATTGCGTGAATTTTATACTGACCCATTGTTTATTCGTCAAGGACGTGGGCTAAAAGCTACACATTTTGCAAAAGAACTATATGACACTATTAAAGAACCTCTTGCTATTCTAATGAATAGTGCTGATATTCATTCTGATTTTGATGCTAAAAGCTCTAATCGAACATTTAAAATTGCAACTCATTCTGACTTAGATCTTTTGTTTTTCTCTGACATACTTAATAATATCAAAAAACATGCACCAAAGACAAATATAAAACTCATTACAGGTTTCAGTGATGAACTATCTTTACAAAGCACTTTAAGATTAAGAAAAGTCGATCTTATTATTTCTACTACCGAAATGGAAGATCTTAGTTACAACAATGAAATAATAAAAGAAGAAAAACTAGTTGTGGCTGCAAGAAAAGGACACCCATTAATAATAGATAACAAAATCAGTTTCGAGGACTTCTTCAAAGCTGAACATACGGCATCAAAAATATCTCGACAATCTACATTTACTCTTAACTCATTAGCAAGAATGAATTTGCCAAAAAGAAAAATCATTTACACCTCTGATTCTATGTTTAATATTCTTCTTACTTCGTCACAAACGGATCTCTTGGCTGTTTCTACTCAAAGTTTTGTTAAAAACATAGAAAAATTAGATATTATTCAAATGTCTGAAATGCCATTTGAGTGTAATAAATTACCTATTTATATGACTAGTCATAAAACGTTTGATGGTGATGCTGGTATTGGCTGGCTTAAACAAATTATTAAAGAGAATATTTAAATCAATAAGGTTTTTTTCTTTTTAATTTATAAATATTATTTTTTTAAAATTTTTTTTATATAAAAAAGAAATTTATTTTCTATTTTTTTTCTCTATTGGTTGAGTAAGGAAATAAAACGGACAAAACAGTTGTTCTTTTATCAATGTTTTGATATTATAAATGCATCAAAACAACAAAATAAAGGACAGTAAAATGAATTATCAATCACTTATGAAAGAATTAAAAACCAATCGTGAAAATGTTAGAATTATTGGCATAGATAAAGAAACTGGTGGTTTAAATTGCTCACGTCATCGACATGATGAAAATATTCCTATTGGTCAAACAGGTGCGGATTTTTACCCTATTCTTCAAATTGCAGCTATTGTATATGATGGATATCTAAAACAACTTAGTGAAGAAATTAACATTATTATCTATCACGATGAAGAACATCTTGAAACGCATGTTAGTGAATGGTCTAAAAATCAATTTAAAAACACTTTGATGATCCAATGTCCAAAAGCAAATTTAAATCTGCAAGAAGCCGAAGAACTTATTATTAGCAAACTTGAAAAAGTTGGAATCACTAATAACCAATCCGCTTACATGCTTGGAAACAGCATTCGTTTGGATATGGAATTTTTGGTTGCACAAATGCCTGCTCTTGAAGAATATTTTCATTATCGATTACTTGACGTTTCTGTATTTAAGACCATCTTTGGATTCATTTTTGGCGAAGCTGCTCATTTTGAAAAAGAATGCAGTCATGATGCATTAATTGACATCAAAGAGTCGGTTGCAGAACTTAAATTTTATTTGGATAATTTCATTGTATCACCAGATGAATACTTTCGTAATCGTAAGATGAAAACAGAATCAAAAGGTGTTGTTATTACTGAAACAAAAACAACAAGCTCTGCAAATTATTTATAATTAAAGGAATAGCCACTTTCCTAAGTGGCTTTCATTTAGGTTTACTATGTCCTTAAAAGAAAAAACAGAAGATCTTATTGTTTCTATTATTAGTTTTTGCATTATTCATCCTTACTTTAAATATGAAGACAAACTTATTGTCCTATTAGTCTTTATATATAAAAAATATGATAAAATGAATGATATATTAGCCAATATAATTTTCATTGCTTATAAAACAAACAAAAACAAATTGACAAAAAAACGAATAGAAAAAATTAAAAAAGATGAATTTTTAAACAGTGTAAAAATTGAAAGCGATTGATTTAATTGATAAAAAGTTATATCTACAGATTTGTAGAATGGCTCTAAGTCACTAAAGTTGCTAAAGTTTTTCTAAAGAATTGACCTTTTATGTTTTTTCAATTAGAATAGAACAAATGGTTGGAGGTAAGACATTGAGCACAATAAAAGATTATGAGAGTGGTTTATTATCTTTGTATAAAGCAATTGAGCTATTAGACATTGAAAATGAATCTAACAATAAAAAAAATGAGGGTGTAATCTACACGCCTCAACATATTGCTGATCATATCGTTAAAGGATTAGGCTATTCTGTCGAGAAGACAATTATTGAGCCGTCTGTTGGGCATGGTGTCTTTGTGTTCTCTTTAATTGAGTATGTTGAAGCAAAGTTTAACCTTAAAGGTGAAGAACTAAAAAAATGGTTTGAATCAAAAGTGTTTTGTTTTGATATTAATGAGAAAAACATCCAAGGTTTTAAGTCTCTACTAACTGTTTATTTTAGCAAAAAAGGCATTAAGAATGTTGATTTTAAAAACATTCAAGTTGCAGATACCCTATTTCATTCATTTAAACAAAGTTTTGATTTCTCGTTTGGAAACCCACCATACATAAGAACAAAAAACCTAGATACTGAATACCTAATTAAACTACGTAAAAAATATAAATCATGCTTCACAGGAAACGTAGATATTTGTTACGCATTTATGGAGTTAATGAATGACATATCAACGGTTTCATCTTTTATTGTTCCAAATGGATATACTTATAATGCAGCAGCAAAAAATTTAAGAACATTATTAAAAGATAACTTAATTTCAGTTATTGATTTTAAAGATCACTTAGTTTTTTCTAATGCAAGAACATATACATCTATATACAAAACAAACAGTAATTCAAAATCGGATCTTTTACTTTATAAAGAAAATCTTGATGATGAATTTTCAACAGTTTCAAAGGCAAAACTTAAAGATGAGCATTGGGTTTTTACAGAAGATTTTTCTTACAATAAAAATGGCATTTCTATTTTGGACAAATATCCATGTTATAGCAGTATCGCAACTTTGAAAGATAAGCTTTATATCATGGAACACCCCAAACAAATTGAAGAAAATGGTCAGCAATATTTTATTAAAGAATACAATGGTAAAGAATTTAAAATTGAATCCGATATTTGTATTGATTTCTTTAAAATAACTAAAATGGGTAAAGACTTTAAAATTATTTTTCCTTACAATAAAGAAAGTAATATCATTGAAGAAAATACTTTTATTGAAAAATATCCTTTAACATATGAGTATTTCAAAGCCATTCGACCAGAATTAGATGCTAGAGATAAAGGCAAAGTCGCAAAATATGACAGTTGGTATGCTTATGGACGAAAACAAGGATTACAAACAAAACAAGATCAAGTTTATTTGTTTTTACCGTTAATGACAACAGAAGAATACAGTTGTCACAAAATGGAAAATTTGTCTAACTTCCTACTTACTTCTGGTTTTGTCCTTGGCTTTGAAAACGATGAAGAAGCTACAAAAGTAAAAAACATTTTAGAATCAGGTATATTTTTTGAATATATTAAAAGTAAAGGACGTCCTTGGGCTGGAAAAACGCCTTATTATTCTTTTACAAAAACACATCTTAAAGATTTTTTAATTTAAAAACTAACCACTCATTGAGTGGTTTTTTGTTTTTAGCCTATTGACTTTTCCTCCTCTATTTAATATAATGTATTTCGTAAGCGCCAGTAGCGTTAACTGAAAGAGCACCTTTGAATTTAGCTCCGTAGGGTTACTGGTAGCAAGGTTTTATTAAGGAAGAACATTTGTTCTTCCTTCTTTCTTTTTCATTTATTAAAAGGCAAAAAAAATGAGCGTAATTAGTCATGAAATTATAAAAAAAGACCGTAAATATGATAGCTTCTTGAAAATGGATCTTATTCAAGTTAAAGTTAACTATGAAGATGGACACTCTCAAACACTTGATCGATATCTCGTTAATGGCTCTAATGCTGCATCTGTTCTTATTTACGACACTAAGAACGATCTTGCTCTTATGGTCGAACAATTTCGTATTGGTATGGTCAATGAGGATTCTGCATCTTCTCTTGAATGTCCAGCAGGTCTTATTGATGAGGGTGAAACGGCAGAAGAAGCAATTATTCGAGAAGTTTTTGAAGAAACAGGTCAAACAATCACACCAGATCAATTATCACAAGTATCAGATGCTTCTTTTGTTTCTTGCGGAATGACTGACATTCGAATCTCTGTTTTTATTTGTGAATGTGACCTTTCAAATGTAAAAGAAAGCATTCAAGGCACTGATCATGATGAGTATATCTTTACTCGTTTAGTTCCATACTCAACATTAATCCAACGATTAAAAAACAAAGAAATTAAGCACATTACTCAGATTGCAGCATTGCAACATTCATTACTTAAAGATGTTGGGCTATTGTAATAATTTTTTTTAATAATCATTTAAAAAATAAAGCCAAATTTCATTTTGGCTTTTTTATTGCAAAATAATTCGTTTATTGCTATAATAATATTAGTTTTTACATTAAAGGTTGAATTTATGACTATTAAAATTTTATTACTTGAGCATGATTCTCAGATTCGAGAATCTGTTAAAAATGCACTATTAAAACTTGAGGAAGATGTTATTATTGTGGAACAAGGTTATGATGCAGATATTATTGTAACGAACCGTTCCAGTAAAGATAACAAGCTTCTTTCGACATCAAAAGATATTTACCAAGAATGCATTCAATCTATTGGAAGAAAGCACATGGAATTAGTTGAAAACATGAGTTGTCCTTCTATTTTTGATATGAAAGAACATGTCCCTGATTTTGTTAAACAACGAAAAAAGAACAATAAACTTAATAGTCGCTCCAAAAATCTTCTTCGACGTTAATTTTTGATTTTATCAACAATATTAATCCATTTACATTCTTTTTCATAACATTTGTAAACACTCATTAGACCTCTGGACTCTAATGTTTGCCATTGTTGAAGAATTCTTTTGTGCTATATTGTTCATATCGAAGCAACAATAGAGGGACGAAAAAATGGAAGAAAATGTAACTATAAACAACAATACAAACGAAGATTTGGAATATTGCAACTACTTTGGTCTCACAGACATTATTAACAATTTTCCAGAAGAGTTAGAAGAAATTGAATAAGAACCTAGTAGGTTCTTTTTTTTTATTTAAAAATAAAAATTTTAAAATATTTGATCTTTTTAGCTATAATTGATATAATCCTATCATTAATTTATCAATTAAGAAAAGAAAGGTTAATCATTATGGACTCGCCAAAAATAAGAAAACAAAGACGATTATTAACAAAAATACTAGAAGAAAGCAACCAAGAAATTGAAAGAGATCGAATATTTAAAATGCTTAATATTCTTGAAAAAAACAACGAATTAAACCTTCAAGAATTTTCTTGCATTGTTAAACTTAATATCAAAACATTATCTGGATTAATTAAAAGGCATTCTGCTTTGTTTACCGTTTCTATTAAGCAAGAAAAAAGAACCAATTATAATGCTAATCATATTAAAATTAAAATAACAAATGATGGATTGTCGCTTCTACGAAATAAATATTTTATACTAAAATAAGAAAAACCTGCATCATGCAGGTTTTTTTTGTTTTTCTTTACTTTAAAATGGAATGTCATCATCGAGATTATCTTTTGCAAACTCTTTTTTTGCATAAAGTGAATTTGGATTTTGTTTCACACCTAACGTTTTTCTGCATAAAAAATCAAACTTCTCCAACCCATGCTTAATTTTAGAATAACCATTGTTAATTAAAAAAACAAGCTGTAACAATCTATTCTCATTGCTTGTATTTTCTGGATCTAGTCGATCTATTTCATCTTTTAATGATTTGTTTGACACCTCTCTGGCTTCATCAGTTTGAGAATAATATCTAGCGATCAGAAGTCCAATCCATTTTTGATTTTTTGAAATTCGAGAATTCTTTTTATTATAATGTTGATGTATTCTACCATTTGAAATTTGAATATTTGAAACAACACCATTTAACTCCATACGAAAATATTGAGTTAATTGTTCTGTTCTTTTATTCTCATTCACATATTCAGAAAAATACCCCATAATACAGTTGTTTGATTCTTGACCTGCATTAAAAAAATCTTCAATTGTCACTAATTGTTTTAAACTTAATGAAAAATTCTTTAACTTAAAATTAAACCCATTAGTTACTTGTCGTTTTTTTGCTATTTTATGCGCTTCTGGTGTTAGATTAAACAAAGCTTCTTTCATCTCTTCAAAGTCTTTGTTAATCACATTATAAACTTCATCTAATGTCGCTGATTCTGTTTCCATTAGACCTATTACAAATTCACGACGGCTATCTTTTTTTATTTTTTGAGCTACGACATGGAGCTTTTCAATTGTTGTTAAATATGACTCATTTTCTTTTATATTGCGCTTCATTACATTTGTTAATAAAAAATGTTTATTTAATAGCTTTGAAATAGAAGCATATTTTTTAAGTTTTTTATTTAATCCAATTTTGGATAATGGATTGCAGGTTACATCATTTGCATATTCAGTATAAATTAGATGGTTATTAATAGATCTTTTAAACCATTCGCTATAATGAATTTTAGTTAAATCTTCTGTTTTAAAAATATGTGAATCCACTGCTTTTAGCATTGATGTCATTATTCCACGAGAATATTTCAAATCAAAAACACCCGTATCTTTCATTGCATGATACAAATGAACAAAAGATTGAAAGTTAACATTAAAACTCAAAAAGTTTCTTGGCAATGTCCCTTTACAATGTAATTGTAAAAGATCTTTTGTTTTCTTTATACCGATAACACCACTTGTTTGCTCAAGCTCATAACCATCAGGAATATTGGTGAACTCCTTTTTTTCCATTTCTAAAGCAATCTTTTCTGAAGATATTTCATTTGCAAATCTTACTGTTTCATCAGAAACCGATCTAATTCTACTTGTTACTCCTCTTTCTTTATTTAGATTAGAATATTCAACCTTTTGGAAAAACATAGCAAGAATATCAGATTTCTCCTCATATTCTGACATTCGTGATAAATCCTCTTGATAACAATGCAATGGAACAGACTCCGATGTGTGTGTCATTGAAGCTATTTCATCAAAAGACGTATTCTTTGTTTTATAATCTGCAAAATCCTGCTTTCTTTTTTTTCTTAGGCTTTTACCAGAAATTTTTTCAACATAAATAGGCTCACTTATTTCTACATTATCAAATAATGGTTTAAACTTAACTGGTGATTTTGCTATATAATCTAAAATCTTTTTCGCAGAAACATTCGCTCTTCTATAATCAGGACGACTACGATATTTTTCAGGAATTGATCTTTTTGTTATTAAATTTGAAATAAAGTCATCTTTGTATCGATAATAAAGTTTTAAAAAACGACTTCCTACAATTTGAGAAGAAGAAATTTTCCCACCAAAAAAAGCAATTGATGAAATTAGCAGATCTCTCTCCACATCTTTATCACAATAAATATTACCTCCTAAATCTTCAATCTTCTTATTTAAACGAAGCAATGTATGAAGTGGTGTATGAACTGATTGCACTCTTAATTGTTTATTCTTAACAAAATCTTCAAAAGATTTAGACCAAACAAATAATCCCGTCTCAATGTCATAACCAACAGAACAACAGTTAAAATCAAATGAATTAAGCAACATATTTTTATCAATCACTTTTTCATTATTGAATTGAGATATGTATACCATATTTACATTTTTATCTTCTTTTAAGTATATAGATAATTTTACTTCATAACCACGACGACCAATGCAAAAAATCTGATCACTAAATGAACCTTGACCCGCCAAAACCCCTATTTCTGACTCTTTCTTTTGGGTTTTAATAAAATTTTCATAATCAGAATCAATTAACGCAAAAACATCCACATCATTTATGGGTTTATTTAAATCTAGGTTTAATTCTTTATATACAAGGCTCGCAACCGCTTGACCAGCAATAAAACCTTCAGAGGGTAGTTTAAAATTTTCTTGAAGATACGAACGTATGTTCGCCATTTGATTTTTAGATAGCATAATTAAAACTCTTTGTGTGTGTTTTACAATTATACTAAAACATGAAGTCGTTTTCAACAAAAAAAGAGCCAATAATGACTCTTTTTTTGTTTTTTTAACTTAGACTTGTGTCTTTCGTTTAACCTGATTAATAGGATTATAAAATAAAATATCATATTTTTTCATTTCTTCTTTCCCTGTTTTAGACATGTTTTTTCGTTTTGATGGTGATTTTAACTTGTATAAAGTATCTCCCATATTATCCACTTTCGTTTCCCAAAACGAATGTTTTAAAAACTCTTCATTATAAATTTTCATTGATGCTGGAGCCATTACTTTTGTAATTGTATCCAATTGACGTTGACATTCTTCTTCTGATAAAAATCTACGTACTTTATCAAACGTTGTTTTTTTTATCCAAAAATCTTCCATTTTTAAAAGATTAAAGCAATTCCATTTTCTATGATTAAAATTAATGTCGTTATATGATGAAGCTAGGATGTCGGCATCCAACATTTTAATAGTCTGCTCTCTAACATACTCTAACATTTCTTTTTCGTTATCAATGTTAATAATTTTATGAATGCTATCAATCTGAATCATTCGAATATCATCAACATCTTTAAACTCACACCAAGATTCAAATAACGCCAATACTTTATTTGCTGGCAAGGTAAAAGACCATGACATTGGATGATGAAAAATAATTGAACGACCATTTAAACAATTCTCTTTATTAAAATCATTGCCTTCAATATCTAAAGATATTTTCCCTAGAGGAACGATGTAATCAACTTCATCAGAAAAATCAAAAACATCATTTAAGTATTTTTGATTTGTTGCATCATTTACCCAACCTTTACCCCATTCATAATTTGAATTTTTAAGATCAAAACGAAACGAAATCATATGGTCATCGGCTTCACTATTTAACAATGCTTCCAATTCATCCTTTGTAGTGCCAGAACAGAAATGAAGCGATTTTTTAAGAAATAAATCAATTGTTTTCATAAGTATTTACACCTTTATTTATTTAGATGCCGTTATTATATCAAGGTGCAAGTGTTTTATCAATCTTTTTTATGCTAAATTATTTATTATATTTGTTTAAAATGATTGTGTTTAAAGCAAAATGTTGTTATAATCATTCCAACTTAAAAAACAAAGGAACATTAAAATGGAAAATCATGAGGTCTGTATTAAATACCCCCGAACATATCATGTTCCGTGGTCAAAAGGTATTACATCAGACGATAAAATAAAAAAAGACTTATCTATGTTCTATGGAAAAATGGTTGTAATCACGGAAAAACTTGATGGTGAAAACACAACTATGTATCCACGTTATGATATTTCAGGTGTTCATGCTCGTTCATTAGACAGTCCAATGAACTGGACTCGTGAATGGGTTCGTTCTGTTCAAGTTGCTATTGCTGAAATGATTAAAGGCTATCGAGTTTGTGGCGAAAACATGACTGCAATTCATTCTATTACTTATGACGACCTTATTAGTTTTTTCTATATCTTCTCAATTTGGGATGAAAAAACTAACATGTGTTTATCTTGGGATGACACTGTTGAAATGGCTGAATTACTTGATCTTCCTACTCCACAAGTATTGTATCGTGGTGAATGGAATGCTGAACTCTTTGAGCAAATGTTTGAAGACATGGATAAAGATAAAATGGAGGGGTATACTATTCGACTTGTCGATGCTTTCCACTATGATGATTTCTCCGAGAGCTTAGTTAAAGCCGTTCGTGATGGACACGTTCAAACAGATGAACATTGGCTTAAAAATGCAAAACAAGCAAAACTTGATTCCAATCAAACTATTCGTCCTGCATTTATGAGTAAAAATTAGAATTATACCATAACAAAAGAGTTGCTACTTGCAGCTCTTTTTGCTATTATAATCTATACATAAATCAACGAAGGGAAAAATATGTCAATAAATAAAGAAATATTGCCAGACGGTTACACCGTTTTTGATCTTATTGAAGGCATTACGTCGAGTTTCGTTCGTTTAGGTGACGTAATGCCTCTGAATAACACAGAAGAGTATCTACGAGTTATTAATCACGAGCTTGATTCTTTAACGAACGATGACCTACCAGAACTTCGAAAAATGCGTTTAATTTTAAACAAAGCAGTTTCAATAATTGATAACAGTTATTTTTTAAATAATACGTTGATATCTGTCAAAAATACAATTTTCCGAGTTTGTATCGAAGCTCAATAAAATATTTTAATATAAGAGGTTTTTTATGAAACATACATTTATACAAATTGAACAAATTTTTAATGAGATTATTAAAGCAGAAAAAAACAAAACCATGATCGAAAATGGTTTTTTGATGATTAAAAATTTTGATTCTATCCTAGAAAGACTTCTTGTTGATGATATTTCTCATATTGCAAAAATTATCACTAAAAACAAGAATATCGCCAATGATATTCAAAGTTCTTTGTTAATGACGATGGTTTCTTCACTTGAAGATTGCCAAAATAAACTTATTAATAAACGTGGCTATGTTGTTGAACTCAATGAAAACTCTATGTTATCAAAACTCAATCAGTTGTCTGAAACTGAAAAACAACTTCATTCTTTTCGCAAATCTCTTAAAAAAGTTACAAATAAAATTTTAGAAACACATGATAATTCCGTTTTCTTAGAACAACAAGTTTTGGGGCAACTCGAACATGCTGAAGACATGATTGACTTTGTGAAAGAGTTACTTCACGACATTGAAAAAAAGACTAATATTGATGATTTTGGTGGAACAAAAGAAGAATCAAAAAAACTTATTGAAACAATCATTTCTCGTATTGCAAGTGTTTCTAGAAAAGTTAAAGATATTAACGCTTATGCTGATAAAGTTTCCGATTCTATTATTGAACAGCCTTTTGAAAAATTAAATATTAAAGAACAGAAAGAAAAAGAACTTTTTGCTCTGGAAAATCTTTATGAAGAACAACTAAAACCAATTCAAGAACAAGTTGATACCTATAATCAAAATGGCATTGTTATTGGCTCAATCAAAGAAGAAAAGTTAACAAATGAAGAATGTATTTCTCTTTATAATGCTCTTAAAAAAGCTGGATATCATGTTCATCGTTTTGAAGAAACTGTTAAGAAAAATAGAAAACAAGATGTTAAAACGACGAACCTTGCCGATCTCCCGCTTGCAGGAGAATCTTTAAAAAATAAACATGGTATTTTCATTATTGCAGTCAATGATGACCTTAGAACGAAAAAAATAAATAGCGAATATTTTGCTGCAAGAACTTTCCAAGGCGATGATGTAATTCAAAGACTTGTTAAAAAAGGTATTCATATTCAAAAAAATTGCTCTTTAAGCATTCACAATAAAAAGGTATTACACACTTATGACGTATCGATTAAATCTAGCAAATAAAACAAATAATGTGAGTTCTGTCAACATCATAGACCGAAATCCACCAGACTATCTCGATTGTTTTTTAATTGATATTTACTATGATTATAAAACAATTGATGAAAGCTGCGGAAGCTCTTGTAGCTCTAATATACAAATAAAGAACGAAAAAAATATGATAGATATCATAAATATTCTCAACACAGACGTTGAGAAATTTGGCTTTATTAAAACACTTAATAATTTATACGAAAGATTTAAAGATGAAGAGTCTGACTTTAAAATTTCTATTGAATCTATTTTAAAAGATATTGATCACTCAAATGTATCTTCTTCTTTTGAAGACGCCAATGTTGTTTGTTATTTTGATCAATATGGAAGAAGAAGAGAACTGCTTGTTAATTCTCAATTTTCACCATACTTTAATATGGAAGTTTATGGTGAAGTACCATTAATGGACTTTGAACAATCAGAACCTTCAAAAAATATACCGAAAGCCAGTTATGTTTTATATCTTAATGATGATGACTTTGATGATTTTTATCAAGGTGAAAGAAATAAAGATTTTGAACATACATATCTCTTTGATGAAACAGACACGCATTACCATTTAAGGTTTAGCCCATCTTCACTTCTTAGATATGGGTTTTTATTAGATTTCAAAAACGAATATACATTTTCTGATTCTATACTTGTTTTGGTTGATAAAAAAACATTAAAACTTCATTCAGAAGAAGAACCTTTATTTAACTCTTTAAAAATTAGAAACAAAGACTTTTAACTAAGGATATTTATGTTAACAAAAATTAAACAGCAACACTTAATCGAGACTGCTTTTCATTATTTTAAAGCAAAAGAATCACAAATTAAAACATTTGGATTTGGCGACATTCTTTTTGATAAGGGAACTATTTACACAAAAGATGAATCATTATGGATCATTAGTGTTGATGAAGACTATCAACTTGATGATTCTGGCTATTTCTTCAATGTCCTATGTCAAAAAGACGATGTTGAAAGAATAGTTACAATACGAGCGAATAAAGAACTTTTTCATTCTATTGAACGATTGTTTCGCAAAATAATGATTCTTTAAGGATTTGTTTTGGAAGAAAAAAAATTAATTAGACTTACACCATACTATATAGCAAAACACGATAACTCTTTTTCATTTAAAATGTATTACCGTAATCACATTGATAGATTTTTTTTAAAAATACAGACTCAATACGCAGATACCAATCATATTAATTTTAAGATAGAGGATACTCTCTTTTGCCAGATTAATATTTGGGATGACATTAAAAAAGAATGGGCTATTATTTCTAATTTTAATATTAAAGACATCGATTTAGAAATTTTTAATAAATATAACATTAAGCAAAATCAAATTACATTAGAAGAAACAAAGTCATTAACTGATAAAGCGATTCAGTCTTCTGAATTTTTCATTAATAACTGGTCTTAATTCCTTTATCTATTAATTCCTTTATCTATTATTTATTTTAACATTAATTATTTTTTTTTATTTAAAAATAAAATTAATATCATTGATGATTTTGTGTGTATTTACTTATAAATGGCTTTTATCTTTTGTTTTCTTTCTTTTGATTAATATCAATAACATGCTTTAGTTGTTGCTTTTTCACTCAAGTTACTATAGTATATTAGATTATTAAATCAAAAAAAAAGAGATGAAATGGATACTGGATTAGCAATGGGCTTAATTGGATTTTTAGTCGTTTTATTTTTAGGTTATAATATTTTATTGCAACATAAAGCACGAGAACTAACACTAAAAAAACAGGTAATAGCCAAACAAAAAGCGATCATTGCAACAACAGAAGAAGTGATTGATTTTTCAAGAATAATACCTTTTAATCAAAAACTTTTTTTGTGTATGCATGTTCGAATTTTTGATTCTGTTAAAATAATATTGACTACTGACCCTAAAAACAATGAATTCAAAGGTCAAAACATTGGACGTTCTAACATTATTGAAGAATTAAAAAGACAAGAAAATATGAAAGAAAGCTGTTCTTTTCGTGTCCCAAGAAATGACAAGCAAGCAATTGGAATGTTAAAAATCATTAAACGAATAAAAGATATTGTTCGCTTAGAGCATAATAAAGGTAGATTTCCCTCTCATTATTATGCAGAAGAGATGGAACGACTCGACTTTTTACAAATGAAGATTAATATTGAAAATGCTATGCAGAGGTCAAAAGAAGCTATTGCTACTGGACAATCTGGCACTGCATTACAACTACTTCGAAAAAGTATTCAAACATTAAGTTCAAGATCAGATGATTACTCCATTAACGCAAAAGAAAAAATGGAATCCTTTGTTTCCAAGCTTGAAGCAAAACAACAAAAGAAAAATGAAGTTGAACGACAAGCATTTGAAGAAAAAGAACGTGACGACATGGATGAAATTTTTGGAGAGAAGAAAAAATGGTAATCTATTTTTAAACATAAACAACATTAAAAAGCCCTTTCTTGGGCTTTTTTTTGTTGATTTTATTTTTCTATTTAAGTATAATGTTTTTCTAACGTAATTTATGGAGAAAAAAAATGCCTTTATTTCAATGTCCAAAGTGTGGGTGTGTTGAAAATACATCAAGCGGATTAGATTGTTTTGCCAACTTCATTACTGAAATGTATGACTGGACTGGACTGGAAGAATACCGAGGTCAATCCCTTTGTTCTGCTTGTGCACCAAAAAAACATAATGATGGCACGCCTTCTGAATTTGGAGAATGGCATAATGAACATACCAGAGTGTATCTAGAAAAAGGAAAGTGGTTTACTAACGATCAAGGAAGTTTAGAACATATTGAAACTGGTAGAACTGACTACATGAATTATATTTTTGGTTCAAACACTAACTAAGGATTTTTTATGAATAAAGAAAATAAAATTTTAAAATGGCTTTTTGAAGGTGATGTTGGTCAAAGCAGCAAAGCAATGGCAATGGCAGCATCAGGACTTTATCAAAACGAAGAACAAAAATTAAGAGCACATCCATATGATCCTAGTGATTTAAATCGATGTTTCCAATTAATAAAATCTGTTCCCGAAGTTAAAGATTCTTTTGAGGTTATTTCAAGTCTCAGCCCTGAATGGTCAGCAATTATTGATCAATGGGATCATTTAGAAAATACATTTGTTGAAGAAGTTGGTGAAAATTGGAAATTCAAAAAATCTGCTACTAAAACATATGAATTAATCACAAATATTTTAAAAAAACAATAAAACAAAGTCATTTTATCAATAAAAAAAAGAACACCACCTCATTTATGGGGTGGTGTTCTTGTGACTAATCAAAACTAATGACGAAAGATACATCATGGTTCGATAGCATCAATTTAAAAGACTAAAAACCATTTTAGTCTTTTTAATGCATAAAAAAACTTAAAATAATTAAAAAAATAGCTTGCATTTTGTCTTTGGTTCTTATATTATAATATCAAATCTTAACAAGAAAGGAGTTTTTATGACACTTAAAGGCGATGATCAAGGCTTAGATTTTTTAGAATAAAACACAATTATTTAACTCACTTATTAACTAACAAAAAAGGCAATATTATGAAACATTAGGTATCTTACAAACCACCATAAATCTTAACTTTAATATTAATTAAAGTCCTAACTTTTTAGGCATTAACTTAACTAATTTAAAGAGAGAGATTTATTATGACTACACAAATTACAAAAGAAGAACTTATTCGTAACTACGGCTACAAAATGAACGCTGTTCATCAAGCAATTGACAACGCTCAACAGCAGTTATGGAATCTTCCAGTTACAGACACTCGTTTTAACGAACTAAAACGAGCAGATTCAAAAGAATTGTCTGTTCAACTTATTCCTATTATTAAATGTTTTAAACGAGATCGAAATCGTCTTATTATGCCAAATGGCGCACGAATTCGATTAAGCAAATTGCGTTTTCAATTTGTTGAATCAATTGACAAACCAGATTGTGAATGGAATGATATTTCGTTCAAAGTATTAGAAAATACATCTATTATTCAATACACATTCAGTCTTATCTATCCAGACAAAAATGGCTTTCCTTCGCAAGAAGAAACAGAAAAAGAATACAACTTCTCTGGTGATTACATTCGTCGTCGTTGTCATGATGCAATGTCTTTGTTAGCATATAAAACAAATGAAGAAATTGAAGCAACTGCTATTTATGGTGTTAAAGCACCAAAAGTAGATGCAAAGTTGGAACATCAACGTGCTCACTTAAATCACCGTATTGATACATACAGAGAAATATTGAAGCAACTTAACTTGATTGTTGCTATTGAGAGATCAAAAGATAACTTAGATAATGCATTCTCAGGAAACCACAGTCTAACATACTTTAAAGATGTTGAAAAATCACTTAAATCTTTTCAATCTACTTTTAACATTTACAAACGATAATAAGGTATACATCATGGAATTTAAAACAATTGAAGTTCTTGAACATTTAAATAATGAAAAAAAACGTGTTGAAGCTATAATTACAGAATTTAAAAATCGATTTATCAATGATTTTCGTTACCATAGTTCTATCCGAGGATATTTAGCAGCAGCACACAACCTCGAATACATAAATAAAGGTCAGTTTAAATCAGTTAAGGTTCAAGCCTTTGTGGGACTTAAACTTTTAATGTCACCTATTTTGACCAAAAATAATACCGTTTTATGTCCAAATGGTCAATATGTTCGACTTTCTAAACTTCACGGACAATTTTCAGATGATATTGATGAACCAACAATAACAAATGAATTAGATCATAATGGTAAAATGATATTGCTTCTTCCCTCTAAATGGTTAAAAGCTTGTAAACAAGAAACATTTTGTGGAACAATTCGTTTTGACTGGATCATGAGTTTTCTTAAACAGGGTGAAGAAGGACGTAAAAAATTATGCGATGAATATAACAACACAGAATTTTTCCTTGACAATCTTGATACTTACATTGAATATTCTCAACTGAATGGTTACATTACAAGACGAATCAATAGTGTTAAGCAGTCTGTTTTATCAACTTTTGAAAACGAATTCTTTATTGAAGAATTTACTGACAAAGGGCTTGAAAATAAAACACTTACATTAAAACAAATGAAAAACATTGATGAAAACAAAGACAGTATCAATTCTTTGAAAAAACTTCTTGATAAAGAAAACCCTTACTCAATCTTGATTGGGTTAATCAAGAAAAAAGTAAAAGAAAAAGAACCGCATTTTGATATTGATGAAAGAACAATAACATTTGATTTCTTCAACGATGAAATCCAATTCCATTTACGAGAACATGAATATGCAGGACAACGAGATTCTACATGGGGAACAATTACTGCAGATGAGTTCTTAACTTTCAATCCTTCATAATGCTTAACCAAACAAAAAAAACCGTAAAGAATAATCTCTACGGTTTTTTTATTATTTTTTAAAACAATTATTACTCTTTTTCTGGCAATGTTTTTTCACTTTCAACACTTAGATAAGTCATTTCTTCTTTATTGAAAAAGTTATCTTTATCCATTTGTCTTGTCTCTTTATTAAAGATATGCCAAAACTTACCAAAAAGAACTACAGCAACTCCGTCTCTTAATAATTCTGGGTAATTTCGTAAAATATCTTCACTTCCAAAAACATTTCGTTTAAATTCATCCAATTGTTTCACTGTTAAATAAACTACTTTTGCTTGCATTTCTTTTTTTGACATAAATTCACCTTTTTTTTCATTTTATCAAAAAGATGTTATTCAATCAATCCTTTTTTTTCAACATTAAAGCACCCATAATACATAACCAAACAACACCTGTTGATCCTTGTGCTAACTTTGAAAAACCCATGTTTTCTTGCCAAACCATTATTAAATTAACAAGAACAGGAGAACCAATTACTAGAAACACCCATAACATCATTTTTTGCATTGCATTGTCCATTTTAAATCCTTTTTTTATTCGTCTTTTTTGATTTCATTATTCTAACACCATTTTTTATATTAACAAGCAAGTAATATAAAACATTTGTTTTAATACTACTATCTATTTTGATCTCACCTCTATTGATGATAATGATAAATTGAGAATAATGCGAAATGAAAAAGACATTATCACAAAGAAAACAGGAATTATCTTGCCTTAAAATCAATTGATAAAAGACACAAAGCCCGCATTTGCGGGCTTTATTTTTGGCTTTTAATCTTTTTTCCAATAAAATACATTATCAACAATGAAATCTTTACCATCAACGTCTATTATAAACTCATATGGTGTTGATAGTATCTCATAATTATCACTCGAATAATGAACAATTAATTCAGAAACCGCTTTTTCAATTTCTTCTTGTAGCCCTTCGACATAATTCATAGCAATAAGAGAAATTTCTGTTCTATCTCCTGCATCTATATGTATTTCATCAAGTATAGCATTTGATATTTCAATCAACGAAACCTCATTTAATTCAGGATCGTCAATTAAATTATAATAATTTGATAGCATTTCATCTATTTCATCATTACGAGTAAACTCAGCCTCAAATGTGAAATCACTTAGTGATTCGTATTTAATCACCTTAAATCCTTTTGAAGCAAGACATTTAATTACCACTCCTGTCTTATCTACTTCTTCATCCTCTCCTAAACATAATGCAGCATTTTTTACAATAATTTCATACATGTTTTTTGTTTTTATATCTACTAAATGAGTTGCATTTTCCAATGTATCAACTGGTTTTGTTCTCTCCATCATTTATTCTCACTTATTAATTTTATTTTAATTGTTGCAAAACCATCATTTTGTTTTGAACCATTATTTTTCATAAAAAATAATTCATTCACATTTAATGTAAAATCGTCTGATACTTTTATACCAAGAGGCACCTCTGCATAATATATAGTATAAATCTCACCTGAGCATACTTCAGATACATATATGTTACTGGTTAATACATTCTTATTTGAAACATTCATGTCTAAGTATTGAAGATAATTAGGGTCTTTCCAGTCAAAAAGCCCTAATTCATCCAAAACAATTGTGTTTAACTCAATCAAACGAGATTCTTTTAATTCATCTGAAATGGACATCGAAGTAATATTAAGATATTCCGTTAATGCATTCTCTAATATTTCAAAGTTAATCTTTTTTATTTCACTCATAATTTACTCTCTCATTTCTTGTTTAGTAAAGGCTAGATCAATTAATTTTTGTTGATAACTAGATTCTAAATGCTTTATTACAGTGTTTACACCTGCATGTGTATAAAAATTGGTTGATTGAGAAACTGACTCTGAATTTTCAAACTCTTTTATTTTTTCATTCTCGAACACTAAACGCCTACCTGTAAAACCGCCATTCTTATTTGATAATACAACGACATTGTATAGCGAACATAAAAAAGAGCATTCTTCAATACTGTTTGAATAGTCTTTTGCAATTGTTTTGGGATTTCCCATTACATCGACCATTAATGTTGAAAGATCTTGATACAAAGAAGATGACGGTCTAAATATATCTTCTGCTGAAAGGTATCCTTCAAGGTATGTTACATAAACATTTTTTTCAAATGACGTTGCTTTTTCAAGGTCTATTTCAAATGCAGGTTTGCCATCAACACGAATTGATTTGAAATTTTTAATAAGAGTTACAATCAAAACATTCACCTTTTAGTTTTGTTAATTTATATGTGTATTATAATGCTTTTTTGTGGTAAAAGTCAAGTCAAATATCAAGAAAAAAAACAATATAATTCTTGCATTTAATGGTTCTTTTTTGCTATAATTAGCAATACAAAAACAACACACAAATCAAACAAAAGAGGATTTAAAATGGCTGATATTACTTCTTATATTATTGTAAAAAAAACAGGTCTTAAACTTGACATTTCTTGTCTTAAAACAAGGAAAGGTCATGAGGGCGAAGCGTTATTTAGTTGTAAAATTAAATATAAAAACAAACATATTGCGAACTATGAAGATCTTGATTGGGGAAGTTCTGATTTTGCTGACATCACTGTTGTTAACCAAAAACTTTATGATGAAGCCCTTGCAGAGCTAAAAAACATTGCTCCTTATAAAGATAAAACACTTAACAAGATGGTAGATGTTGACATCTTGAACTGGACACATTCAAATTGCGTATACAAAGACATTGAAAAACAAGCCAAGCGTGAAAAACCACTTGCATATTTCAATGAAACTGATAACACCATTCGAGTTTTTACTAAGTCAAAAGAACATACTGTTGAAGTTATTCAAGAACATATGGAAAGCATGAATAATATTGTGCCATTTCACAAACTTGAACAAGAAGATGTAACTAATTATTATTTAAAAGAATTTAAGATAGCAGTTTAATTTTTACTCTAAATCAAATTAAAATCATTGAAACAGTATTCTTTTTGTAGTATACTGTTTTTTCTTTATTGAATACAATCATTAAATAACCGAAGAGAAAAACCATGAATAATTTTAAAGATCAAATCAATCTTATTCCCGAACAACTAGGTCAAGGTGTTCTTACAAAAATTGGAGAACTATTTGTTGAACAATTCGACAATCCTATTATTGCAGAAGCTCGTATTTCTCTGTTAATGCGATATGAGATTTCTCTATTTTTAACTGATGTTATTGACGAAGCCGTTCAAACAAATAAAAATTCATTATTATTCTTTACTGATATTTACGACATTGAAATGCTTGATGCAGTAAACAAAGTCATTAAAGATCATACTATTCCTGATCATGTCTTTATTTATATTGTCGCAAAACCCGACCTTTTAACAGAAAAGGTGGTTTGATATGTCATTTAAAGATTCGTTTGAAAAAAGTAAAAAAGCTGCACTTTCAATTTGCGAAAAATCATTTAAAATAAAAAAATCATTAACAAAGAGTAAAGAAAAATCAGAGTTGAAAATTATTAGTCTATTAAATGCTAGTGTTATTGATAATAAAACTCTTTATTTGTATAAAAAAAATATCAAAATTATTGATATTCAATTAAAACAAAATGACTTTCTGTTTGGCATTGGAACTGCATTTTTTGATCATGTTAAAGATAGCAGTATTGAATCTCATATTAAATCCCTCGTTTTTTCAATGGAAGAACAACTTGAATCATCTCGAATTGTTTATTTGAAGAACAAAAAAGAATTTGAAGAAAAACAAAACAGTTGTCAAAAACCAAATGATGAAGATCTTTTTGATTCACATAACGATTTTGAAAAAAAGTATGATATTGACATTGAAAAAACAAAACTTAATATTTTGAAATCCTTTATTTCTGAATTGAATGATTTTAAAGATGTCGCCAAATATTCACTCCCTCGGAGTGTTTGGAAAGAATAAAAAAAATATAATAAAAAGCATTTAAAACACCACAAAACAGTGGTGTTTTTTTTGTTTGTTTGCTATAATACTTATTATTGAAAACAAACATCAAGGTGTAAAAATGCTTACTATTAATAAACAAAATGAAATCATTGGAAATTTCTCTGAAAAACACATTTCTTCGTATATGGAATTTTTTGAAGTTCAACAAAAAGAAGAACTTGAAAACAAAAAACAAGTTTTGGCAAATGTTCGAGTTCGAACTGAAATAATGGATGTTATCAATGATTTCGGCAATAATGAATTAAAAGAAACTGATCGTAAACATTTTGAGGATACTCGATATTCTTTTGCCGTTTCTGCTTTTAAATACGCCAAGCAAAAAATGAATGTTATTGAATTTATTGATATTCAATTGAAACATAACCAAGAAAGCATTAACTTGCTTCTTAAAAATTCTCTTTTCGAAGAAGAACTTAAAAAGCTGCAAGCAGAAAAAGACATCCTTCTAAGACAAGGATCTCACCCATCCTTTATTGAGCGTCATGAACGTGGTATTTCATTATTCAGTCAGCGAATTGAAGAACAAAAAAATATAGCCTTTATGTGGAAAGAATTTAATAATGAAATTCTTTCTCTTAAAAAAGAACTTCAAAGTCAATAAATACATTATCGACAGACATTAAAAAAACCACTTTTTAGTGGTTTTTTTTGTTTTAATTCAAGTATTATAATGCTTTTGTCTCTTGCTTTTTCCTTAGAATATTTTGTTCAAAAAATAAACAAAAACGAATAAAAAACATTAAGAAAATCACAAAAAAAGCTTGCTTTAGTTAATCGGGTTTGTTATTATATATATCAAGTTAAGGAGTTAAGCAAGGCTTTAGAAGTAAGGTCTTTGAGATTAGTAACTACTAACTTACACAACAAAATTTATTTATTATTATAATTATATACACCGCATTTACTTGATGCAAAACCCCATTAACCCCGCCACTTTTTAGTGGCGTTTTTTTTGCCTAAAAAAAATTAATGGGAGTATTCTTGTTTTATTAAAAAGTTGCATTTATATGTTGATTTTTTTTGTCGGAAGTATTATAATACCATTGATTAAAATAATAAAGGTTTTAAACAATGACAGATTTTATTTCACAACTAAATTTCAAGAATGAAGACATTCAACTTTTTAAAATAAAAGAAGAGATTGATACTGTGGTCAATCCACTTCTTTTTAAACTTGAAAGTGACATTGAAGAATTTGAAAAACGTCATTCTCAATTCTATAAAGAATATGAAAAAATAGATTTGTCTTCCGTTTCTATTTTCGAAAATATATTAAATCAAATGAAACGAATTATTTTTGTTCGCATTCAATCTATTGCAAGTACAGTACAAAAAATGATAGAAATATTAAATGGCATAGATAGCAATAATCAGATGACCACGAACATAAATCAGATCATCGATGATCTTCGTAACAAAGAAAATTACTTACTTGAATACAATTGAAAAAAATATCAATTAGTATTATAATACGCTTGATTCCTCTCATCATTTTTGATATAATACAACATATTAAAGAAAGGACAAATTGATGAATAATGCGCTAAAAGATTTAACATTTTCAAACCCTGATGTTAATATGATTAATCAACATCTCATTAATTATATTATTGATAGATTTTTAAATATTGAGCATTGTAATGAGAAACTTTATTCTGACTTACTAAAAATAAAAGACAAGAAAAAACTTATTCCTCATGACATGAAAAAAGAAGTCTTTGAACATATTGAAGAACAAATTGGTTTGTATAAAAAAAATGTAAAAAGATGTAAAGAAGATATTTCCGTTTATTTGTCTGAATTAAAAAAGATTCAAACTAAAGAATCAAAACATATATTTAATGCTTATAGCTGGTATGATCTTGAATTTGACAAACTTAGCGAAAAAATTGAAAAAACCATAAACTTAAAAGAGAATTTTTAGCATGAAAGAACAATTAACCACCTTTCAAAAAAATAAAATATTTCGTCAATTTAACGAATTAGTGTTACAACAAAATAAAGCAACTAATGCGCTTGATTCTTTACGAATCAATAAAGGAGAGATGTTAACTCAAATGACACTTAATGATTACTCTTTAAGTAAAGAAAATGCAATATGGTTACATCAATCTGCGACCGAAAGATTGGAAAAGGGATTATTTGAATTCCTAAAATTACATCCTGAATTAGAAGAGGATGTTATCCCTTATTTCGCAAAAAATAATTCAACATTACATTAAGGAATTTACACATGAGTTATCCTGCACTCAAAACCGAATTAAAAACAGGTTCATTTTGTCTTTTTTCAAATAAATTCGATTTCGTATTTAAACTAGACAACAATGTTCTTAAAAAAATGAAAGTCTCCAAATTCACATTGCAAGAAGCCTACTTAGAATATTCCGCAATGCTTTTGGAATTTCAGAAAGAGAATCTTGTTATATCTTCAACACAAGAAAACGGTCTTGGCTTTATCTCTGTTTCATTGGAAAAAGAAAGTAAAAATCGTTTAGAAAAAATCATCTCACGATTTGAAATCAAAAATCCAGTCAATAAAGAAGACTATCACTTTACACTTTTTTATGATTTAAATAATCCTATTGTTTCACCCAAAGAAATATCAAGAGACACTGTTTTTATGGCAACAGCTATTGATATTCAAGTTCTTGGAGATAATGGAAAACTTTCTGCATTAGCAATCATATTTGATTCACCTAAATTAGCAGAAAGATTTCAGCAGTTAAAAAATCTTGGACTTAAACATGATTATGAACAGTACTTGCCTCACTGCACTATAAAATATAAACCAACTGATGATGTCATTGATCTTATTTTAAAAAACAAAAATGATATTATTGCCGAAATTGGAACTATTGCTTTAAAAAAAGAACACTGGCAACAAGCAAAAATTTACAATGGATAAAAAAAAACTCTATATTTTATAGAGTTTTTTTTCTTTTTATGTTATAATTCATCATTAATTAAAACTAAAAGGCTGACAACAATGATTAGTTCTATTCCTGTTATTAAGATGAAGCGAAAAGATTTTTTAAGTAAGTTTAACAAAACGTTATCTTTTTCGCCCAATACTAAAGTAGAGTACCCAAATCGAAAGGGTGGTGTTTTACACATTAAACACACCGTTTCTGTTGATGGCATTGTTGATAGCAATAATATCAAATCTCAAACCGATTTATTTTTTGATTCTTGTGTAAAAGAAGCGAAGCATTTTCAAGACAAAATTGATAATGTTTTCAAAAAATCTAAATGGAGATATTTAACAGATAAGATTTATCGACGTTGTTATGATGATATTGAAAAAAATCACAAAAAAATAATAGAACAACTCTGGTCTCCACAACAGGCAGAAAAAGAATCTCGTCAGTTTATCAAAGAGAGAGAATCTGCTCTTGAAGAAATTGTTTCTGTCCCCGACTATACCTTTTTTAAAAATAAATCTATTTATGTTGTTATGCTTAATCAACAACTTTCTATGACAAGTATTGATGAAGAACCATTGATTATGTTACGAGAATATAAACTTTCTGAAACACGGATTAATGAAATTTATCAAGATACTGTCGATTATAACCTCATGTTTCAAGCTGTCATGGTTGATGAACATGATAAATATACGCCATATGATAAAATCAATATCCTATTAGATTTTGATACCGACAAGAAAGTGTTTTCGGTTCGTCAGGGATATAGTCAATTAACTATTTTACTCAACAAAGAAGATGCTTCCATACTTTTCGAAGAATCAAAGAAAAAACTTATGACTAAAATCACTGATTAAACTTGATTGAATATGTTGGTGGTGGTATAATTGCAGCTCAAACAAACAAACAAAGGTTTTTTATGAAAAGTATAGATATTGTTTTAAACCAAGACCCTATTCAATCTCGAAAGCTTCTAGCGAAAGAAGCCGCTCTTGATTTTGGATTTGAGTTACATTATCACCTCCCTACGAATCGTATCCTTGAAGAACATTTTATGTCAATAGATAAAAATTTCTATGATAACCTTTTTTGTTGCACCTTTTCGCCAAAGATAAATAATAAGATTGATCTTGTTTCTTCTGGGAATTCCATCAATCTTGATTACTGTATTCAGATTGAACATGATTACGAACAAAGCTTGGTTCTTTTAACCGACAAAATTGAACGTTCCCTTAGAAATAATATCAGTTACATGAAGAAGAAAGATTTTGCATGGAGACTCTCTTTAAACTCTGATAATCGCAAAAAAATCAATCAACACAAAGAGCTTCTTTCTGAACTAAATCGTCTTGAAGAAACACATGGTCATGATATTGCTGTTGAGTCCATTCGAGATGATAACCCTAGTTTAATCGTTAAAGACGACGATTTCATCTGTAATATACCAGACATTGATTTTAATAATATTGAATTATACTCTATTCAACTCAATCGATTGAATGCGATTAATAGAGGTTCTTCTTTACTTGAAAAAACTGTTTATAAAGTTAAACAATTTGAAATTGATAAAAACAAAAACAGTGACGATGTTTTTATTCAACTCTCTTTTGTATCTACTGACAATAAGAAGCTAGTCATCCCTGCTAGAATTATTTTTAACAAGGATAAAAAGATTTGGGAAATAAATATCTCAAACAAACATAAACATCATAAAGATCGAAAGTTCTTTTTTAAAAACGATGATATTAACAAATACATTAAAGAGCTTAAAACAAAACTCTTTACTAGCGATGGCTTATTTGAGTTTTAAAATAAAATCTTCATCTTAAAAAACAGAGTATTAAACTACTCTGTTTTTTTTCAATAAGATATTAATAAATTAATACTCTTCATAAAGGATTTTTTGATTCTAAAAAAATCTAATATAAAATGTATTTTATTAATTAATGGAGAATATTTAATGAAAGATACGTTAAATTTAGATAAAAGATATAAACTAATTTTTTTTGCACAGACTTCCAACCTAATTGGATGGAGCTTCTTTTTTACTCTATTTACATTGCTTTTTAATTTTATAGTCCCCGAATCTTTCTTTCCTGAAAACTACATACAAGACAATGCCGCTGCCTCTTTTTTTCCTTTGTTCGCAATTTTTTTAGTTCCTGATATATTGACAGATTTTTTTATGTTTTTGGGTTTTTTATCCATTGTTTTTTCATTATATGCTGGATTAAGCTTCGCCTGGGTTGTTCTTTCAACTAAGATAATATTAAATGCATACAAAAAATCAATCATAAAAAACAGTTTAAAGAATACAGATACATCAGTCGAAGAATTAAAATTATTTAAAAAGAAGCTAAGTGATTTTTCAATAGGAATGCTATTTATATTTATTACTCTATTATTTATCTCTATGCTTGTTTTAACAAAGTCAATTATACTAACAATGATTTTTAGTCCATCTTTATTTTCTTTTTATCTTGTTCATAAAAAGATATGCCAAACAGAGCTTCTCCTCAATAAATAATGCATATGGACAAAATAAACAAAAAAACGCTTGATTGCGTTTTTTTTATTGCACTAAACATGCCTTTTTGCTATAATAGTTTCATATATAAAAAATAATAAGGTGTTAAAATGCAAAAACAACTTCCTGTATATGGTTTACAAGATTTACCTATGAATCTTAAAGAAATGACAATTAAAGAGCATCATGTCCTTTTCAATCGTTTCTCATTTTATTCATTTAATCGTGCTTGTCATCTTCGATTTTATTTAAACAATCTTAAAGAACAAATTAACAACCTAAAGAAAGACATTATCAGAATTAACGACTGCTCTGCTGAGGACAAAGAACCTTTACATTACTTAGACATCAATGATGTGGTTCCAAAGGTTCGTAGAAGCTTACAGAATGAAATAGACCTTATATTATCACAAAACTACAAGTCTTACCCTTTTGGATATACACTTCTTTATTTATTTAAAGACAAAGGCGCTTCCAAATATCCAACAAAAGAAGAATGGACTAAAAACAAAAAAATGTTATTAGAACTTAAAGATTCGTTTTCTTCTGATGAAAAAACACATCAGTGGATGAAAAAACATTGTTCTGATTATAATGTTAATAATCATTTACAAACTGTTATTTCCGTTCCTATTCCACAACTGCATAAAGATGATATTATCTATGCAGTATATATGTCCAATCAAGAAGAAATGCTTGAAGGAAGAAAACTTTTTTATATTGATGAATATAATGTTGATTTTTTTCATGTTGGGCGATATGGACGAGCAGAATTAAAACCAGAAGATAATTCTTACTATGCGAGTCTTACGAACAAAGACAAAAATGTTAAACATAAAAGCTTTAATGTGAATATCCATTGTCAATATAAAGATGGTAAAATGAATTGGGTTCATTCACACTGTTTCCTTTCTTTGTTTTCAACCCGTGAAGCAGCAGAAAAACATATTCAAGAAATTAAAGAAAGCCAACTTGTCGCTTAAAACAAACTAAAAACAAAAAAGCCACTATTCAGTGGCTTTTTTATTGGTTTGTGTTTTTAAAACTACACTTTTCTGCACATAAAATTTAACTTTTTCTACACTTTTCTGCACATAGATTTTTTTTATACTACATTTTTTGCTATTAAAATTTCTTGAGCATATTTGGATTTTAAATTAAAACCTTTTTCATCTTTAGTAATAACAATACCAGACTCGTCTAATAATCTTTTGTTTTTAAAATTAATTGTTTTATGCTTCCATGATGATTGGACGCCAATTAATACAGGAACACCTAATTTTTTTAAATATTTATAAGCAATCGACTCATCAACACTCACAATACTTCTTTCAAAGCTATCAACAATCAAAAAATCCACATCAGAAGGGACGTCTTTCAGGTTCTCATAAATTGTGATTTTTTCTTCTAGTTTTTTATCTTTAAACGATTTTATTCTTGAAAACATAGCATTTATTGCCATTTCTCCATTAAGAATTGCAATCTTATTATATTTATTATGACTACGAGCAAGTATTTGCATCAATATTAATGTTTTTCCTGCACCTGGTGGTAAACATACCGAAAGAATATTTGCATTCTTATACAATACTTGATGTGTATTCAATACATTCAATTTTGCAATTGTTAATCCTTCGTTTTTTACAAATGAATCAAGTGCTTCCCACGTTTGGAAATTTGTTTTATTTCTGGTAGCCAGATCTAATGATTCCAAGTGATTTAGGGAATTTTCTTTTTTGATTCTTTTGGCGTCTTTTTTGATTTGATTAAATGAAACACCATTCGGTGCGAATTGATTAGACATAAGTAACTCCTATAAACGAGATGTTTAATACCAGCCTGAAAATATTAAGCCCGTTAACTGGGGTTAAATGTGTTTTAATGAAATAGCATGTCCTAAGTCAGACTTTGCCTTGTCAGGCTGACAGGTTTTGCTTAAACCGTTAAGATATAATAACTTAAAACAAAATTAATGTCAACAAAAAAGCCTCTAACAAGAGGCTTTTTTATTTTTATAATAATTCTGAGAATGATACACCTATACCTATTCTTCTTTGTAGATGATTGTAATCCAATAACGATTCTCCATAACCATTAACAAACTGAACATAGCCTCTCATGTTTCCATAGATAGGAAATGTTGCACCGACTTCAACAAAGCCTTTTCCTTCTATGAAGTTATAACGACCCATTGCAGAATAATGAATTTTATTATGTTTATATACACCTGTTAACTCGAAGTTTCCATAATAATCTCCGATATCTGGATTATCATCTCCTTTTGGTGCAAACTCTTCATCTTTTTTATCTTCTGGTATTCTGTACCAACCTTTTAATGCCAATGCATATTCATCACAATCCATACCCACCTGAGCATAAAGTCTATTCCAACTTCTTGACAGATACTGAACTTGACCATTTGATTCATGCTCAAAACCTAACATTAAAAAACTCGAACGATCATTATTCTTCGATAGTTCTGTTAGATAAAATACTTCGGGGTTATAATCTGTATTTCTGAATGGTCTTGATGCACCTTCTGAATAAAGTTGCCAATATGACTTCATTGTAAAACCAAAATAAATAATATCTTTTTTATTAAAAACTTCTTTAAATAAGGGAAATTTAACACTCAACTGGAATTTAACCTCTTCATTTTCAAATTCATCAGAAAGATGATCTTCATCCCATTTACCAAACACTTCTGTATTTAAATTATCAGCATAGGTATAAGGTAAAATGTAATTCATTTTGTGAGTGGTCAAAGAAAAAGGGTTATTGTTTGATAAATCCTCAAATTCAAATCTTTTTTCTATATCCGATATGTTTTTTTCTTTTTTCACTTGGTCTTGGTCTGGTTCTTTTGCCATCAAAGAAAAAGGAATCAATAATAGTGTTGGCAATATTTTTTTGAGCATATGCTTCCTTTTTATGTTCATTTATAATTTAAAACCCCTGAAAGGGGCTTTGTTCTTCTAGTCAAAATTAAAGAGAGAACTAGATTTTTTTTCTTTTACATCTGCTTTTTTAAGTTCTTCTTTTGCCCTTTCTTTTCTTATTTTAAGATCTCCCATAGTTGTTTTAGCATTACCACCAACATTACCAGTAACATTAAGATCGCCCATGTTTACTTTTGCATTTCCTGCAACATCACGACCAATTTTAATATCACCTTGCTGACAAGTGGCATCACCAAGAACATCCGAACCAATTTTTACATCACCTTGATTCACTTCTAATTTCCCGACATCTTGTTCAACAGTTACATCACCCCTATGGGAAACCATTTTTTTAACATTACCAAAAACTTGAATTTCAATTTCTTGGGAGTTCATTAAATTTTTTGAACCTTCTTGAAGTTTACCATCGATATAAACTCCTTTTGATGTAATACTTACACTGCCATCCACTTTATTTCCAGAAAATGAATTGCCACTATATTTTTCACCATTTACAACAATATACGAGTCCTTTGATTCAAATACAAAATCTATTATTTTTTTCATTAACTTCATCTTATAACCTTTTTTATTAATAAAATTTATTTTTTACTCTAACAAAATCAAAAATTAAAATCAATCTATTTAGCAAATTTTTAAATGTCTAATAATTTCTTCATTTTCCATGAAAAATTCCCAATAATGATCTGCTTTTTCATTTGAAATTACTTTCGTTGATTCACCATATAGCTTGATTGTTTTTTCACTGTTTATTAAATCATCTTTCATTCCAACAAAAATTAAACAATCTCTTGTTGTTGCTGCCATACTCGGATATGTTAAAACAATTTGTTTTGTTAGATTTTCTAATTTTCCTGTTGTGAAGTTTTGTTGTTGTCCAACTATTGTTGATAGCGACATTTGAGGTTCTACACAAGGATTTATCATAATAGCAGGCAAACCTAGTACATTATTTATTTCTGCTGCATATAAACCGCCTAAAGACGTACCTACAACAAAATCAACATTTTCAGCAATACAAAAATCAGAAAGAAGTTTTAAATTATCTTCAAAAGAGTTTTCCATTGAATAACTGGTTCCAACAACTGCAAAATCCTTTTCCAACCCTTTTACTTTTTCTGACTCTGGTTTAAATGCACTGAATGCGCCATGAATGTAACATACTTTTTTCATTTTAAGTTCCTTTTGTTTTAAAATATTATGAATTTGAATCTAATAATCTTAAATTCTCTTTTTTTAATTTTTCAATTGCATCGTAAACAAAAATATAAGCGGGTGAAATAACCGTACTTGTTACTTTTTGTCCAAATGATACTTTACTTGAAGCCATTATAGCATCATTTTCTTTCTTAAATATTTCTGCATTCCACAGTTCATCAACTTTTTCATTTTCAGAATTTATGTAATAACTGTCTTCCAAATTTTCTTTTAATCTTTCGGAAGGATCTACTATATAGATAATTACAAAACCTTCATCTTCATTATAATTTCTTAATGCATTCATTAAATCTAAATTATATTGTATTTTTTCGTTTATTGTTTTGTTCATCAATTTTTCCTTCGTTCAATCTCTAATGAATTATACTAAAAAAAAACACTTGGTGCAATAGAACCAAGTGTTTATATTACTTATTAATCTACCAACATCATATTTGGTGCGGTATCTTCTATGTCGTTCATCTCTTTTGTCTTTGTGATTACACGAATTTTTTTCAATTCTTCTTTTTTGTTTGCAATTTCATTTTTCATTTTTAATTGCAATTTTTCTAAATCTTCCAACTGAGATTCTTGACGTTCTATTTCTTTTTCTTTTTTTAGAACACAATCCATTTCTTTTAAATTTTCTAAATCAAAAATAAATTTTTTCCCTAAAAAATATAAGTTTTTGTCTTCATATTTATGATAATTGTTGATGTAATATTCTTGATTCGAAATCAAATTATTCATTCTTTTTTCATTTACACCTAAAAGAATGTCTTTATGTTTTGGCAATAATTCAAATAAAATATTCAAAGACTCAATTTCTACTGCATTATTTATGTCTCCTGAATGCTCTATAACACAGCCTCTGCTACCTATACACAAAGAGCTTATCAAATAAAATACAATAAAAATAAAGGGAGTTGGGTTATCTTTATCGACAAATGAAACCAAACAATAAAAAGCAACACAAAAAAAGGCTAAAAGTGCTAGGTAAACTTTTTGGTTTTCTTTTTTTTCATATTTGTCATTTTGAAACAAAATCATTTTCAATAGATAGTTTGCTTGACGCTCAGACTTGGTTTTAAATTTGAAAAACATAATTTTCTCTCTCAATTTATATAATTTCAGCATTATATCAACCTTGGTATTTTTTTACAAGCTTTTTCAATATCAAAAGAAATAAAACCACTTTTGTTTCATATAAAAACAAACAATTCTCTATTGAAAATGAGTCCTTATTCACAGTTTTATCAGTATATGCTGTTGATAGTATTTATTTTGTTGCTTCTAATTGACTGTTTTGTTATTATTTCATCATCACAAATATAGAGAACGATATAATGATATACAAGAGAGCAGTTGCAATTGGAATCAGCCTAATCAGTTTTAATGCAACATCTAATGATACCTTTGGCGCTTTAAAAACAAATGCACAATCACCATTTCATGCAAATAGCCTAACACCTTCTTTACGTTCAGGAATACAAAGCACAAACAATGAAGTCTATACTTCTCTTAGTATTGGCAGCATTTGGATAGAAAGTGAAAATTACATAATGGATTATTATCAAAATCAATTTAATGTTGGTACCGAATTTAAACTTAACAATAGAATCAAAATAGATTTAAAGTACACTTATCTTTTTAGTAAAAACAATCACCTTGATAGTGTCACTTATAATTTTCATGATTGGGCTGGAATGTCTCAAAATGGACGTGATAACGTTGAATATAATGAGCATAATATTCGCACACCTTATGGAAATGTAACCGATTTTGAAGATCATACACTTGGTCATGCATTTACTCTTTATTTTGATTATGCATTGTGGCAAAGAGGCGGTCATGGTCTGACTGCAGGTTCTTCCTTATATTTCAATACTGGTGGGGATTTAAATCAGTCTACATTTGATCAATCGATTCAAGTTAATTACGGTTATGCTGGAAAATATCAACAATTTTATACAACCATTGGTCTGTCTCACAATTCCGAATCTTTTATCAAGGATGTTGATAACAAAGATTATAGAGACTTTCGATTTATGTTTGGAATTGGTTATAACCAAATGATTATTCCCAATCATTCTTTTATTCTTGAAGGAGCTGTTTTTCAAGGCGCAATAGAAGATGAGGTAGAAAGCAGTGATCAGTTTAGCGAAGAAAGTTTTGAGGTTCGAGCTGGATATCGATGGCTAATCAACAATCATTCAACATTTGAATTCATTTTTAACGAAAACCTTGTCAATATGGATAACAGTCTTGATATTGGTTTTGATATTGGACTTAGACACCAATTTTAAATATTGTTTTTTTTTCATCTCTTGATTTTTTTTTAAAACAAGATATTATTTCATTTATTTTAAGGATAAATTAATGAATAACAAAAAAATGATTCTATTGCTTATGCTTGTTCCTTTTCTTTCATTTAAAAGCATTGCTGAAGGAACAAGTTCTATCAATAAACAAGCAAAAATAAATATAGAAAAAACATATATAAAAAAAATCTTTCATGGACTAGAAAAATATAAGACATATTTTCCTGAAAAAACGATCAAAAAAATAACCCAATGGAAAGCAGAAAAAAAAATTAATTGCAATTATAAAAAAACAACATGTAAAACATTAAGAACAAGACTTATTTATTATACCGATGGCACTATTGTTCAAGAGAAAGTTGCTTCAACCGCTAATCCGCCAGAAGATAGGATTTACAATGGCAAAAAAGAGCAATATATTACAAAGTTATACACTGGAAAGAATAGCCATAAAAAACACTTTCCTGATAAAAATTTAAAAGAAAAAACTAAATGGGTTGATGCGAAAGATCTTGGATGCACAGAAATAAAAGAACGTTCATATCCTCGCAGGAGCAGTAGCCAAATGATTGTTGTTGGAAGAAAATGTCGAAAATTACGAGAACGATATATTTATTATGTTGATGGCACTATTGTGAAAGAAAAGCGAATTATTGAAACTATAAATAGATGGTAAAAAAAACCTGCTTATAAGCAGGTTTTTTTATTTATTCTTTTTACCAACCAGCAGCTTGGTCTAAGACCGAGATCCCAGTGTCTTTTTTGTTTGTTTTATATGCTTCAATGACTGTATTTGATTTATTAAACTCAAATACAGTATATTCATTAATGTTTGTTCCAAAATGAGGCATCATAATATAAGGATATTTGTAAACTAGAGTTCCACGAATTTCTTCTTTTTCATTTGGATGACCAAATTTAGCAACGACTTCTTTTAAAGTTTTTACACTTTTCATTTCTTTTTCTGATATTTTTACGCCACTTTCATAACCTTTAAATAAACCACCAACACCATTAGCAATGGAGGAACCAGCATTAGAAGCTGCATTTGTAAATGATTTTACCGCCTCATCATTCCCGTTTGTTGCACAACCAGAAAGAGCGAATGCTAACACAACAGCCGTTAATTTTGTTTTTTTCATTTATTCATATCCTTTTGTATATTGTAATAATTTTTCAAGAATCTTAATATACACAATTAAATATTATAAAATCAAAATCTTATTTGTTAAATGTGACTTATGTCTCTATTTTTTCACTTTATTGATTATTTCCACTATTTTTTTACATTTTTAACATGGCTAATCTCATTTATCATCTAAAAGCGGGTATTCTTTAATTGTATTTGTCATGATTTCCTCCTTGTTGATTTATGACAGCAAAAGAGGGATTTTTAATCTTTTTTTGTTCCAAATACGTAAGCTGAACCACAGCTTTCACATTTATATTTTCGATGACCTAATGATTCTTCGATTCTTGACACTGGGACTCTTACTATTGCCCCTCTGCAAGCTTTTCCATCATATCTCAATCGACATATTGTTTGTTCTTCTGACAACATATCTTTTCCATCTTCTCCAAATGGCTTACGATTTTTCATGATTTTTCTCCTCAAATAAAAAATTATTTTATCAAACAACGAAAGATAATACAACAAATTAAAATGTTTTTATTTTAAAAAAAAACTTGAGTTAAATGCTGTTTTTGCTATAATAAACGCATCATTTAACAATAAAAGAGAACACCATGCTTCATAAAAACATTAAATTAGTTTCATCAAATAAAAACAAAATTGCTGAATTCAAACGCTTCGGTTTACCTTGTGATGTATTAGAAGGCATCGATATTAAAGAGATTCAAAGTCACCCAGAAGACGTTATTCTATACAAAGCAATTGATGCAGGAGTAGGTCATCTTGTTGAAGACACTGTTTTATCTGTTAATGGTGAAGAAATTGTTGATATTCGTTGGCGTTTATCTGAAATTGCTAAATTAAAAAATCCTGTTATTCATTGGACAACAACATTGGCTGTATTGGATGAAGATGGTTTTGTTTATATCTATCCATCAACAGTTCAATGTAAACTTATTGATAATTCTGATGATATCACGCCACCAGAAGATGCATTTGGATTTGATCCATATCTTGTTCCTGTTATTAAAAATGTTCCAGAATCTAAAACATTTTATGATTTAGAAAAAGCAGGTATCAAAGATAATTATGCGCCTCGTAAAATGGCGGTTAGTCTGCTTTTAGTTGGCGCTTATTATGCAAAAATTAAAGCGAGTCAAGTCCCTGAATGGACTGGCGCATACCAGAACGAATAACCTTTAAAAAAACATCAAAAAAAGCTCGTCATTCGAGCTTTTTTTTTGCCCTTTAAATATTCAAGAAAAAAAAACAACTCCTTTCTTTTTTTTTCTTATCAATCTTTTATTTTAAAAAAAACCTAAAAAAAGGGTTTTTTTAAAAAGCATAATAATGTTTTTAATATGTTTGAATATAAAAAAAAATAACATTCACTCTTATTTATAGACATTAAAAGCTTTTTTGTTATTTCTTTAGTTAAGACTTAATTTAAAGGAAAATATAATGGAAATAAAAATTAATGGAAAAGCTCTTATTGGTGTCGTATGTTTAAGTGCTAGTATCGCATTTGGTGATTTTGTAAGCATGATCGATGTAAAATCAGCAGGTGGTATTGTAATAGAAAAAGAAACAATGGATATTGGTTCTGTTGTTTTTCGTATTGACAATAAGAATCCATCGACTGTTTATGGAGGAACTTGGGAGCTTATTACAGGAGATGCCTCTCTTAGATTCGGAGATGGAACAGCTCAATCAGGTAACATAGAAGGAGTGGCGAATAATCCCACTGTTCCTCTACCTTTACATAATCATGGTATTGATCATAACCACCCTAGCGCAACAACAAATACCGACACTCATTATCATCAAACTATGAACAACAATGAAAACAATTATTCGAATACAACTATCACGAGTGGCAACTACCTAACAGTAAGAGGATATCGATCAGGTTGGTCAAATGATTATGCTTATGTATTAAGAGGAACTACAAGCACACCAAATTCAGGTAGAACAAGTAGTGATTCACATAATCATTCAGTTGATCTTCCTAATTATGTAGGCAACTCAAAAGACGCTGGTCTTTCAAATGCAAGCATTGATGTTCGTGGTCAATACATTACCGTCAACGTTTGGAAAAGAACGAGTTAGAACACATTTTTACCACAAAAGGATTGCTAATTGCAATCTTTTTTGATAGATTTCTCAATTAAAAATCATTATAAGGAGTAAAAAATGAATTTAATTGGGATTATGTTATTATTACTTTTATCTATTTCTTTTCAATCAAATGCTGCATTATTTTCAAACAATGAAAAAGAAGAACGATCTTCTATGATACAATTTGATAAAAATGAAAATGAATCAACAACACTTGTTATAAACTATGATAATGACAATCAATACATTATCGAAAAAGTCAGAACAAAACATGGAAAAATCGCAACATCAAGATACCAAACAAACAAAATCAAAGAGCTTTCAGTTTTATTTCAAGGAATTAATGGTTATAATCAAAAAATAGCACGAGACAATGTTTCTTTTGATATTTTTTTACAAGGTGATTTTAATTTGCCTATTTTTGATAAAATTGATTTATTTGTTTTTCAAATAAATGGAATGGAGTTTAAATCATACAAAAAAAATCTTCTTACTAAAATGAATGGACGATATGGTCTTGTTAAAATTGGAGATACTGAGGCTATTAACTTCACAAAAACAGAACTTATTTATATTAACAACAATAAAGACTTACAACAGTTTGATTTTTCTGTTTACAGTGCCGCAAAAATTAGCAATCACATAATCAAAACTATTGTGGAATCAGGAATACCAACACAAGCTCAAATTTATAATGATTATCATTCAATTAATTTCAAAATGATTAATGATCAAGAAGAATATGTTTTTGTTAATGAAAAAGCTAAAGAGCATTTCTCTAATATTTCCTACTCCTTTAATAAACAAATTGATTTCACTTTACCTGATGGTCTTTCTTTTAATATGTCTATTAATAGATATAGAGATAGAGGTAAGGACAACACCTTAACAATACAAAATAAGAATCGCTATCTTAAACATGTTATTTTTCAATTTGATAATTTTATGTTTAGTCATAACTATTCCAACATTGAGCAAATTCAGTTAATGCAAAATGAATCAACTCGATTTCACTTTTTTTAAATAAATAAAGGTTGAACTTTGCAACCTTTGTTTGTATAATCAATATATATTAATCATTAAGGCAATTAAAAATGAAGCTTATTACAATGAAAGAGACACCTAAACGTGAAGAGATTTATTATTACCTTGAATTAAGTAGCAAATCAGAAGTTGCATTTTACCTTGATAAGTTTCAAGATGAATTTAAAATCTTTTTTAAAAAATTGATTACTGGTCATGAACCTCCACGTCGATGGGATCACATTCAAGTAAAGGGCACTCCTGCTTCTTTATTTTATTCAGCAGTCGTTTCCATGAAAATCAGTGACATCACGCCTTACCAAGCGATTGATAAAATGTCAGAGCTTAAAGTTCAAGGACTTTATGAAATATTAGAACGCTATGGACGAGTGTGTGTTAATTTAGATACAGGAACAATGCGTCCACCATTTGATGAAAACGATACAATTATCACTGTTGAAGATGTTTCTGATTTTGATATCAAGAAAGATGATTATGTAAACATTTAATAATTTATTTATATTGATTTTTTCTTTTAAACATAAAAAACCACCCATAGAGAGTGGTTTTTCTTTTATATTAAGCTAATGTGGTCTATTTCCCATTTCAAGATAGGATGCTCTTTAATCAACTGCACCTTTAATTCTTCAATTTTTTTGTTTACAATTTCTTTACTTTTTTCTTTTTCTTTAGTTTTTTGGTTTTCTTTGTTCACCATTTGAGCCATCTTTTCTTTATCTAAAACCAAAATTTCCATTTCTTTTGCACCAAGAGAGACTTGATAAAGTTTTGAGTGTATCCATTCTTGAGCAAGCTCTTCCGATTTAAATGTTTTCCCAAAGATAAACGTATAGTCAGATGTTCCACCACCCCACGCTGCATCAACGACAATAAACTTATCTGATTGAAAATCAAAATCCTCCACTTCGGATTCCGACAACTTAAATTTTTCGAACAAATAAGCCATTTTATCATTTTCAAGTTTGGTGAACATTTTACTTAATCCTAAGCAAAACTCAGTTGTTGATTCTGTTGGTTCTAAAACTTTTTCTTCATCTGTATTTATATTGAATATTTTCATAATTACCTCATTAATCCTGTTAAATGTTGATTTAGTTCATTTCTTGCTTCTTCTTTTGATAAAAAAGAAGGCTCCAATATATAATTTCTTAAAAAAGTATTTTCGTTCATTTTCAAATCTTCACCGCAAATAACACGAGGTCTTGAAGAACCACCTAGTGTTCTTGCTCCTGTTGCATAAAACCCAAAACCCATTGCTGTATAAATCCCTTCAATATCTGCTTTTTTATTACTTAGCAAGGAATTTAAGTTCTCTCCATACTCGTCTTTCCATTCTGAAATTGTAATATGTAAAATAAGTAGAACACGTCGAAAATCTTCATGTCGTGCATGGATATTGTTAAAAAATAAACCTGTTACTTTATCATAAAGCCAGTAACTATAATTATTTGAAAAATCTACTTTATTAATGTCTTCTAATTGAATAAAGCTCGCTTCTACCCCATTGTAAGTTTTTTTACAGGCATAAGCATAATGCTTTTCTAATTCTTTTAAACAAGTCTCAAATGTTTTCAATTGATTATTGTTTTTAAGTTTTTTTTGAAATTTTAATTCCAACGTTTCAGATAGTGTCATAAAAAAATCTTCTTCATTATTGAGCATTAATTATACTTGTTAAAGCATTCTCTTGTCAATTTTTTTTCTTTTTTTATTTTATCTTGCACTATCCTTTTATATTTGATATTATAAGTTAATAAAATAGAAACCATTAAGGTAATAACAATGCTAAAAAAACCAGTAATCCTGAAAGAAACTGTTACATATGAATCGGAAGCTAAAACAATTGAAATTAATGACATGATTTCATTGTATGAAGCAACATATAAAACAATTAAAAACGGTAAAGTCATTAATTCAGAATTTAGTACTGGCGTAGCTTACACTGAACATCTTCTTCGTGCTATTGAAAACTGTCGTAAAGTTCAGTCTGTATACAGCATTTTCCTGTTGACACCAGAAATTAAACGTTTGTTGCGCTACTACGGGTTTCCTAATTACTCTAAATATAGTGAATTTGTCAACCCTGATACAAAAATGATAGAGTCTCCACTCGATTTGTTTCTTGAAGAACTTTCCAAACAAGACATTTCAATGTCGTTTTTCATCGAAAACCCAGAAAAAATTTATGATTTAGTTATTGCTGATCATTCTGAACTTTTTATTTTTGAAGTTATGTCCGAAAAGCCTGTTAATCATGCTATTTATGCCGATCGATTCAATTTATCAAGTTCTTATGTTTCAGACTTTGAAAAAGTCATCTCAAAGCTTATTGATGATAAAAAACTGGCTTATTCTCCACAAGGTTATAACAAAAAAGCTGTTTATTTTGTCCCTGGAAACGGAAATGAAGTAAATGGTTATATCAATTTTACTGATGAAGAGTTCGATTTTATTTTAGAAGAATGTGAAAAGCGTAAAGTAGAATGTAAAGAAGAAGGGAAACACTCGTATCGATTTCATGGATTTTCACAACTTGCATTTGAAAAAAATTGGCTTGGCATTTCTGAATTTTATCATGGTTATGAATCAGGAGACGTTTATGCATATTCTCAAAATCAAGATGAAGACTAAAATTTAAAATAAAAAAAGATCCAAAGGATCTTTTTTTATTTTTAAGCGCATTGGTCTCTTAATAAAACCCAGTCATTCATCCATCCAGAAAACGAAGGGTTTGCTGCACAAAAAGCATCTGTTGATATCGGTGCTTTTGTTACTGGTGAACCACTAAAACTTGCATATAAAGACATTCCACTTGGTGTAGGCACTGCCATATTTTTTATTCCTGATATGTCTGTTAGGTTTGAATTATTCATAATATAGAGTCCCATCGTTGGATCTGTCCATTCTCTTTCGTATAACCCTGTTGTTACTGACAATAAACCATCAAGATTTCGCAAATCATTGTTTCGTAAATCAATGTTCATTGTTATACTGTTTAAACTTGTTAAACCATCTAAGTTTTGTAAATTAGGATTGTTTTTCAACTCAAACTTACCTACCTTTGTTAATCCTGATAAACCGGATACATCCACTACTGATACACTACTAAAGCTTAATTTAACAGCTTCTTTCAACCCTGTTAAATTTTTCAGTGTTGGTAAATTTCCTCCACTTAAAACAAAATAATTCAATTTTTCAACTGGGAATATTTCATCAGGATAATTTAAATCTGTCTCATCCAGCCCCGAACAAGTAATATCACCACCTTCTATAATTGGGCTTATATCCCCACTGCATGATTTTGAAGCCAAATAAGATTCCCAAGTATAAGTAGGAACAACTGGTTTGAATGGGGTTTTATAATTTATTGAATCTGATTTGCTTATAATTGCTATAAAACTTTCTGCATTTGATAAGGTTGGTAAGATTAAGCAAACTGATGCCATCAGTCCTGCTATTTTTGTTTTTGTCATTTTAAGTCCTTTTTTATATATAAAATGATAATAACTCTTTATGTAATTATTACAATTCAATGACTTTTTGTTTTTATATTTTTATAGTTATTTTGTTATTGAAAAAATTATTTTATAGCTGTTTTTACTTGATTTAATAGATTCAATTTAGTATAATTGTTTCATCTTAAAAAGTTAAACATACAAGGTATTAAACATGAAAAAACTTTCAATCTTATCAGAGCAAAAAAACATTTCAAAAGAGGAAGCAAAAGAATTGCTTGGAACAATTTGCAATTGCGAAGCTCCGATCATCCCAGAAGACATTCTTGCTTATCTCACAGGTTATAAATTAAACTCTCGCTCAAAAACAAGTGAAGAAGTTGAAAAAGAAATGTCAGATCGTGAACGAAAACATAAAAAATCTGTTAAATTTGCAAAGAAAAAAAATCTTCCTGTACCTGCAATTGACTCTACACCAATCGAAACGGTTGTTTATGAACTTGAAAGTCATCCTTATGGACGAAATCATAAAGAAGGTTTTACTCCTAATATGTCTATGTATCTTACATTTTCAAACATGATGGAGAAATTTCAAGAGTATCAAGTGTTTAATGTAAAACTTCGTGGAGATAAAGCAGCTAAACAAGAAGCTGATGAACGTCGTCTCATGGCTGACCTTGATCCTGTCTACCGTCATCAGGGTCATGTTGTTCGTGCTTGGCGTGAAATTCAAGTTGATTATCAACTTGCAGGCAATAACGTTATCTTCAATGAAACATTAAAAGATTATGCAAACTTTTTTGCTTATTTGATTGAGTACCAAAAGCTTTCAACTCGATTACTAAAAAAAGAAACTCGATTGCTTGAACTTTACATGGATATTTTTAAACCATTTAACCCAAAAGCTAATCTTTTTGGACTTGCATTTGAAGAAGCACTAACACTCTGTGCAGGTGGAACATCAAAACATAATGGCGTTCCTGTTAAACTCTTGGAATCTAAAACGTTATTTTGGGATACTTTTAAGTCTTCAACAAAAGAAGCAAAAGATTTTTTTAAATAATTAATAATATAAGGCGGCATTGCCGCCTTACGGAGTAATGATGAATAAAACAATTTTTTGGGCTAATGTCTCTATTTTTTTTGCAATGCTCTCAATTTTTATTGGAAACATGGAAACAGAAGAAAAAATCGAGCACGATAAATCTGTTGAAGCAATTAAAGCTGTTGAAGCAATTAAAGCTGTTGACGAACATATTCAAGAATTAAAGAAAGAAGGGCAGACTGAAAATGATATGGAAATCAAAGTTGGAGAAGCTATTAAAGCCGATTTAAAAAGAAAGAAAGCAGATGTCATTCAACTGGTTGAATTGGCACACATCCCACTTTCTAACAATGATTATAACGAAATTGATTTAACTCGAAGAGAGGTGTATTGATCATGTTTGAAAAATATTGTGATTATTATGATACTATCATTAATGAGTCTACTTTTGATGAAGCACTAGAATATTATCAAAAGTGGTGCAAAGAAAACAGACAAAAACCAGAAATTGGTGAACTGGCAGAACTTGAGCATTTAAGTGAAGAAGAACTCAGTCATGTTTTGTATCACGCTGAAATTCAAGGATTTGTCATCTAAATCTAAATACAAAAAAAATGGCTTTTAGCCCTTTTTTCTTGTTTTAAATTGCGTTTTTTTATATAATTACTTCAAGTTAATATAAGAGATAATCAAATGAGACCAACATCCGAAGAGCTTTTTAGAATTTCAAAACAACCTGACAATTTTTGTGATTCTATTGACCCTTTGCTAAACACGATCAAGGACAGCAACGACAAAATTTTAGACACTTTAAAAGATGTTTCTTACAATCTTTCTATTGGTGATTCTTTACCTTTATTAAATTCTATTTGTTTACCAAGCAATCCTCTTGAAAAATTTGAAATTTTAATTGAAGACATGGCAAAATGGTCAAAAGGATGGCTTAACCATTTTGAAAAAACAATTAAATTAAAATCATTGAGCCAAGAGCACAATGAATATCTTGAAAATGAATTTCTCCTCTTTTCTGAGCACATTCAAGATTTTATCAATGCAACAAATCGTATTTATCATAATATGGAAAATGCATTTAATGAAATTGAGGTTAGTGAACATTATTACAATGAATATGTTTCAAGCTACAATGAAATAAGTAATGATGATGATTTTGTTACCGAAAAAAATGAATCATCAATAGATAAACTACTTAGTGATTTTGATAGAGAATCAAGTGATTTTGATTCTGGAATTTGCAAGTTTTCTGATGCTGTTGAAGAATTACGTGGAGAAGCACTGCATTTAAGAGAAATCATTAATGATCATTTGAAAATTGAAACAAAAAAACAACTTATTGTTGCTGACGACGAAACATGGTTGGCTTTTATGAGTTGTTGGTTAGAAGACAGCGATTCTCATCATTATAATATACTTATCAAAGATATGAAAAATAAAATAGAATTAAATAAAAATACTTAATTTTGTCTTTGTGATTTAACTCTCTTTTTGTATATCACGAAAACACTGTATTATTTTCATTAAATAAATTATAATTTACATCAATTAACTTTTAACTTTTCGGAGAAATAAAATGAAACTTCATTTAATTGCTGCATCCCTTATCATTGGCACTGCTTTTTCCATGCCTGCACAAGCTGTTGTTGATGGTCAAATTGCTGAACATTCAAAATATCCTTTCTTTGCTCGTATTGGCAGTGTTACTGTTGATGTCAATTCAAATAGCTTTGAGTTTGATGATTATTGTGGCGGTTCGATACTTGATGAAAACCACATTTTAACAGCAGCACACTGTTTTAACCGTCAGATTGACATGAATTCCGCCATTGAAGATCTTACAAAAGGCACAATCACATACAACCTAAACAACAACATTCATGTTGTTGTTTATAATTATGGAATGAATGGGCAAGATCTTAAAGCAAATGAATTAAAGAAAATTGACAAAATTGTTGTAAGCAATCAACTTGATCAGTCCCTTTTAAACAGCCTAAATAATGATGTTATCACTGAAAATGACATTGCCTTACTTAAACTAAAAACATCTATCCTTGATAATGTTCAATCAATTTCTATTCAGCACAGTGATATTGATGTCTCTCAGCACATCGAGACCAATGGTGAAATACTAAAAGTGACGGGAACAGGAAATCATTTTGAAACATCTTGTGATGATGGTAAATCATTTGATGTCACTTCATTAGAACATAATGGATACAATTCTTACTCTTATGATTGTGACTCACTTAAAAGTGATTCTACACATCAAATTTACACATATCGTGATTCTAATTTCCGTGATGTAACAACAGCATTTGTAAATAATACCTATTGTGAATCAGTGATTGATGGTAGTAGTGTATTAGGAACAGGAACACCAATTGAGCAAGCTCTTTGTTATTCTCACCCTGCCAATGTTGATATTAATGGCGATATTTTAAACACCATTGATGATACTTCTTATGTTTCTGTTGATAATGGTGAAATGGGGCGCTCTTGCACATTCGATTCAGGCGGTCCTGTCGTTTATGAAAAATCATCAACAGGTGAAATGATCCAAATAGGTATCGTCAGTTACGACACATCAGGTGCTTGTGCTGATAATGGTATTAGTGTTAGCATGAAAATTGATCATTTTAAAGATTGGATTGTAGATGCAACAAAAGCCGTTCAAAGTGATTCATATGAACTTACCCCCACTGTTTTTAATTCAAATCAAGGGGACTACACAGCTCTTCAGCACAGTAAAGGTGATGGTCTAACAGAAGAAGAAGCTTTAAATAATATGGGTTTGGAGTTTATTCCAGATGATGAAAGTATTCAACCTCCAACTAATGGTGGTGGCAGTGGGGGTGGCTCTACTGGTCTACTCACTCTTTTAGGTCTTGGAATACTGGCGTTCCATCGAAAAAAATAAACAAAGTTTAAAACAAAAAACCTTGGATCTCTCCAAGGTTTTTTCTTTGTTTTTTAATTATTACTTACATTCCCAATTTGTAACTAAACAACCGCCATAGTCTCCATGACCATCTTCGTATTGAGTATAGGATTCACCAACTTCACAAGCCCATGTCGGTTTTGGATCTGATTGGAAACAACCAGGTGTTGAACCACTGCTTATTTTAGCCCAAGTTCCATATACAATTTTTGTTCCTGTTGCGCTACGGGACTCAGTTTCATTAATCGTTTGATTCCCAGTCTCAGTTGTCTTAACTATCTTAGAACCATCAGCCCAATCGTTATAAACTGTTCTTGTTCTTGATTGATTCTGTTTACAACTACGTGTTTGGGTAAAACTTTGACCACTATCAACCGTTGAAGTATTTGGAGACCAGCTACCACAATTATAATGACTGCCACTATCCGACCAACCTGACCATGAGCTATAACTTGTTCCTGTTATATAGTTCTTTGTTCCTGTAGCACTGCGTGTTTCACTTTCATTGATCGTTTGATTTCCCGCTTCTGTTGTCTTAACCGTCTTAGAACCATCAGCCCAATCGTTATAAACTGTTCTTGTTCTTGATTGATTCTGTTTACAACTACGTGTTTGAGTAAAAGATTGACCATAATTCACGGTTGTAACATCAGGAGAATATGAACCACAATTATAATGACTACCCGAATCTGTCCAACTAGACCATGAACCATAACTTGTTCCTGATTGATAGTTCTTTGTTCCAGTAGCGCTACGTGTTTCACTTTCATTAATAGTTTGATTATCTGACTCCACTCTATTAACCGTGTTAGAACCTATTTTCCAATCATCATAAATAGTGCGTGAACGTGTTTCATTTTGCTTGCAATCACGAGTTTGAGTAAAGCTTTGACCATAATCTACTGTTGATGTATCTGGTGTATAAATTCCACAATCATAATGACTACCTGAATCTGTCCAATTACTCCAAGAACCTGTTACTGTTCCTATTACATAATCTTTTATTCCAACCGCTGATTGTGTTTCTGATACATTTGTCGTTTGTTCTTCAAGTTCTGTTCTATTTAAAGTTTCAGAACCATTAGTCCATACATCATAAATATTTCTTGTTCTTTCTTGATCTTGAGAACAATTAGCATTTTGAGTAAATGTTGTTCCATGATTCACAGTATTAATGTTTGGACTCCATGCTGTACAGTCGTAAGACGAACCTTTATTTTTCCAGCTACTCCAAGATTCCGTTCTTGTTGAATCCTTATCATTTCGAGTGCCTGTTTCTAATTGGCTTTCTTGCTCTGTTATTGTCTGGCTTTCATTTTCTGTTCTATTTAAGGTTTCTGAACCATCTGCCCATACTTCATAAACATTTCTTTCTCTCTCTTGATCTTGTAAACAATCTCTTGTCTGTGTAAAATCAACCCCTAAATCGATACTTGAAGAATCAGGAGTCCAGACAGAGCAATTGTAATGCACGTTAATGTCCAACCATTCACTCCAATCACCTAATCTTTCAGTCTCTATTAAATTCTTGGTTCCTGTTGCTTGTTGCATTTCTGAACTTGAAATTGTTTGAGAATTAGTTTCAGTCCGATTCAAAGTTTCAGAACCATCTGCCCATACATCATAAATATTTCTTTCTCTCTCTTGATCTTTCGAGCAATTACGTGATTGAGAAAATTCCAAACCATAATCAATTGTTGAAGCCTCTGGTATCCAACTTAAACAATCATAGTTTATTGTTACATCATGCCAAGAACCCCACGGATCTATTCTTTCCGTAGTGGTATAATTTTTTGTTCCTGTTGCTGATTGTGATTCTTGCTCTGTTAATATTTGCTCTTGGATATTTATTTCAGAAACTACTTTATTTCCGTTTGACCAAATATCATAAACTGTTTCTGTTCTTTCTTGATTTTGAGAGCAATTTCTTAACTGAGTGAAAGCCGTTCCTATATCTACTGTTGATTCATTTGGACTCCAATTTAGACAATTGTAATGAGTTCCTTTATTTAACCACTCTGTATATTCCGACTGTTTTCCGTCTATTTTATTTATTTTAGCAACTTTTGTGTCAACAATCCCCACAAAATCTGCTTGAGTTATTGCACCTACACCTATCAATGATGTTAAGAATAATATTTTGTTTTTATTCATTTTATACGACCTTATGATTTTTTATTACTTTTATTATATTTTTTATCATTATAATAAACTTATCATTAAGCATCTATTGGTGTTATATATTAAATAATTCGTTTTTTTATATATAATACTTTTCTTTTTTTTCTTTTTTTAATATATAATTTCATCATACAGGGGTTTTTTATTTTTATATAAAAAAAAAGAAAAACATTGAAATATTCCAAAGCTTTTCTTCTCTTTTTGTTAAAATTATAAGAACAATCTATCCTCTCGGCTAGGTCTTAATTAGATTAATTTAATTACATTTCATCATCAAATGGCGAAGGTCTCGATGGTTTAAATTGCCTAATCAAGTCAGGCTGACCTAAATCCAATTTTGCTCTATTATTTACTTCTTCATTTAATTCATCGAATAATCCTGCTTCTGCTTGTTCTATTGGATCATCCATTGTCGCAAGTCTTAAACCTTCTCCTTTTAAACTGATTCCTTCTTCTTCAAAGTTTTCAAATAATTCTTCCATTGATTCCATTGATATATTATTCTCTTGTAAATACTGAATAAGATCATTCATGTTTTCAAAATCATTATTTGAAAAACCTTCTATTATTCCTTCTTGAATTTCTTCTGGCAAATCTGTCCCTTGAAGAGATTCTTGTAGTTTTGGCATTATTCCTTGATCCATAATCAACTCCTTTTATGCTTTTATTATCATTTTACTATGTTTATTCTAAAAAACAAACATTCATTTTATAAAATGACTAACATAAAATGACTAACATTTATTTCAAAGCCCGTGTATTTGACAGATATTCATCATTTTTTGTTTCATTATAATCTTGTGTTATTAATCATTTTAGTTTAATATCAATAAAAAGGAGAAAATACATGGTTTACATTGATCCAAATAATGTAAAAAATAAACTTGAAAATTCATTGTTTTACAAAGAATCTTTTTTATTATTTGCTGTTTTAGTTGCTGGTAAAAATTCCACTATGATTATGAAAAAAACGAACACATTAATTTCTGACCTTATTGGACATAACTCTCCGACTTCTTTATTTAATTATATTACAACTCATTATTCTTACAATGACTATGAATTATTAGAAAATGTTTTGAAAAAAAACAAAACTGGTAAATATTCACTACTCTTAAATTTTTTTAGAGATATTAAAGAATCTAATATCAATTTATTGACATGCAGTTTAGAAGAACTTGAATCTCTTAGAGGAGTTGGAAAAAAAAGCTCTCGATTCTTTATGGTTTACAACAGAAAAGATCAACAAGATTGCGCTATATTAGACACTCACCTCTTGAAGTTTTTAAAAAAGAATGGCTACGATGCACCAGAACAAACCCCAAGTGGAAAAAAATATGAGGAACTAGAGAAAGCATTTATAAAACTTGCAAAAACGGTTAGACCTAAACAAAGCATTGCTGATATTGATTTCGAAATATGGTACCAAGCAAAAGAAAATGGACTTACACCTATAATTGAAAAAAATGGACGTTTAAATTTTTTATAAAATTGATTATTTTATTGCAAATGAATACTTTTTACTTTATAATCGAACTTTAGATTAGAAGAGTATCAGAAAAAATGAATTTCACAATCTTAGATAAAATTAATATAGATAAAGATTTTGCTTTATTTAAAAACAATGAAAATCAGGTTTTAAGCACACAATATAGAGGTAAAATCCTTGTTCATGGAAATGGTTTTATTCAACTTCTTCAAGTTAGCGACCTCTCTTTTGCAGTTTTAACTCACATTGATACCAGTAAAAAAGAAAAACAATTTGAATACACTATTGTTTTATTTGAATCAATAGAATGGTTATCGAATTACATCTCTTTTCTTAAAATGACAAAAACAAACTCTAATGATGTATTACATTATTATGAGCAACATTTGTCAGAAATTATTCACTCAAATGTGCCATTTAAAAATATAGGTTCAGATGTGATACTGGAAAGACCTTATATGTTGTATAGAGCTTTTAGTAAATATGATGGACAAATATATAAATCTATTAGATTAAGCAATATTGAGCAATCACTTAAAGATAAAATAAGAATCTTTTCTCTTATCTATACTTTTTATGCAAAACAAAAAACAACCATGCTTCATATTTTACATTATAAAAAAGGAAGCACAGAAGTTATCGGATTATGTAAACCAATTAAAAGAGGATAATAATGTCAAAAAATAAAGAAATAAAATTCGAAGATCTTACAGAAGAAGAATTTCAAAGTTTAACTGAAGAAGATATGAAAAATATCGTCTTTCCAATTAATTTTTTCAGAAATGAAGCGATTGCTAAACGAGCAGAAAAGATTAATCAACTTTTAAAAAATGAAAAATCGACTCTTATTGTTAAGGGAGATCCTAAATTTAAAGGATTTGATTAAATTAAAACAAATAAAAAACAGTATTTTATATGCTGTTTTTTTTTGTTTAAATTTTCTTGTTGTTGTGCTTTTATAATGATATAATTGCCTATCAATATTAAAAGGTTTATTATGACTTATTATATAACAAAAAACAAAGATTTTGCTCAACTTAAAGAGGGGCAAGTAGTATGGATCAAAAGAACTCAACATTATACCAATCATGATTGGAAAAAAGTTGTTATTACAGTAGAACCCTGTGAATACTCGACTTCACTACATTTTGCCGATTACAAAACTGGACGTAGAGATTGCTTAACCTTTTCGGAGCCTAACTATGAGGGTCAATATCAAATAGAAGAGTTTTTTGATCCTGATTCTTCTTTGTGTGCTTTTCCAAAAATAATCCCCACAAACGAAATAACAGACGGTTCTTACATCAGAACAAAAGATGCCATTGATGTAGAAGCAAATAAAACTGAATTAAATTCACTTAGTTTATTTGGGAAGTTTTGTGTTAAATTAAGACTGCTTACTCTTCTTCGATATGAATCAAGTAATTCTTTTAAGGAATGTGAAAATGTAAGTGGTTTTAATTTATGGAATCCAATTGTCTGGGTTTTCTTGGCATTTGCATTTGTGTATACTGCTCTTGGTGATGGACTCAGAGAGTTTAGTCCTAAATTGTTTTGGAAAGATGCATTACTTCCTAAATTCAAGCCATATAACATTCAAAAGGTTCATCTTAAATGGAGTGATATTTTTTAAGAAAGCAGTCTTAAAGGCATCTTCTTGATGCTTTTTTTTTGCTCTTTTTTCTAAAAAATAAAATCATCTTTTATCATAAAACCGCTGAAAGCCCCGTATTTATTAGAGATCAGACCACAAAATCCTTGACCCTATTAGTCTTTTCATATAGAATACACTCATTAAATCAATAAGGAGAATAAAACAATGCAAAGAGCAAAAGTCGTTGAGAAAGTAACAAGTATTATGGTTGAATACATTGGCGTTTCAGAAGACAAAGTAAAAGAAGAAAGCAATATCGTTGATGACCTTGGTGCAGACTCACTAGATTCCGTTGAAATTATTATGGGTATCGAAGAAGCTTTCGACATTGAAATTCCAGATGAAGAAGCTGAAAAAATGACAACTGTTGGTGCTATTGTTGATGGTGTCATTGCTAAACAAGCAGAATAATTTATAAAACAACAAATAAAAAGCACTCATATGAGTGCTTTTTTTGCTTTTAAATAAAAAAAACGCACAAAGTGCGCTTTTAATAATTTTCCATCATTACCGTTTTTTCTTCCTCATTCCGTTCTTCTTCTGCCTTTTTATTTAACAAACTTTTTTGCTTTTTTATTAATCTTAATTGCTTACACAAAGAATCAATATCATGATTCGCCAGTTTATTATCAAATTTTGTTTGATGAAAAAGTATATACATCACACAACCCATCATTACTATAAATATTGATGATAAGTGAATAATATTGAATAATTGATCATCAATCATTTCCTTATAAACTGTCCCCCAAATTGAATAAACACTTAAAAAAACAAAAGCAATGCAAATAGCACATGCAGTTCGTATATTGTGAACTCTTTGTCTTTTTAATTTTATTTTTTCTATTTTGTTTCGTTTTTTTTCAATCTTTTTTATGCTTTTCGTGCAGTCTTCCAGTTCATTATCAATCATACATAAGCCTTAAAATTAAAAACTCCACCTTTGAAAGATGGAGTTTGTTTTTCTTTTTACACGTCTAAATCTCGTCCAAATGTTTGAGTCACAAAACAAGATTCATGATTTAGTTTTTCTAAAACAACACCAAGTTTTTCAGCCCTAACTATAAACTCTTTTACATCGTTATTAATTTGTTCCTGAGTGCCATCATTGTATTCTATCCCAAATTTTGAGTATTCTTTGTTCACAACATTTGACGCTTCTTTAGCAGGAATATGAAATTCATCACGTAAGAACTTAATTACATCCATTTTGTTTTTACATTCTTCAACAGAAAAAATAAATTTATCAATACGACGTGGATTACTGTTTTTCCAAATAATCCATTCTTTTTTACTGTATAAATGTGCTGATAGACCACCTGCACAATTGGCTGCGCCCATACAAGCACACATTGAACTTTCACACCAACGATAAGCGTCCGAATGACCTGTATTTAATAATTCACTAATTGATGGACGATTTACCTTAAACTCTGAAATTTTGTCTTTTATTTCAGAAATAATTTCATCCTCAAAACCAACTGGATAACCACAACTATAACATGATTTTGATCGTACATTTTCAATGACAAGTTTTGGAGTAATCATGATATCTACAATACCATCATTCAATGAATGAATTCCTTCACAGGATGGACAAGCGCCAGTGCCATCCTCTAAGATATTTTCAGAATTAATATTATCTTCTGACATATATACAGGTTCTTGCTTTTCAGTTGTATTAATTTGCATATTATTCTCTCTTCTTAAAGTTTCACCTATTATAACAAAAACAAAGATATTATTCAATCGAAAAAACAAATTATACATTATTATTGTTTTTTATATTGATAATTAGATTTAATTATCAATTTTAAAATTGTTTTAAAAATAAATAAATAAAATAAATAAATAAAATAAAAGATTGATTTTGTTTTTTTGTTTTGATATTATTCCTCTCAATTTTTAAACAAGGAAACACTTATGGAAGAAGAACAACTCTTTTTTGAACTTGTTGAGTTAAAAAAAGAAGCTATAAATCATGAAAAAAGAAGCCATGAATATCTTCAAAAATCAAAACAATTAAAAAAAGAACAGAGAGATCTTTTTGATTCTTTTTTAATTGTTATTTTATGTTTTAGCACAACTACTTTATTCTCTTTTTTTATTATATACATTTTACATACTTTTTTTGATATCTATCTAACATTTATTTCAAAACTATCGCTTCTCTCTTTTTTCTTTTTGACTCCAACCCTTATCTTTTTTATAAATAGGATTAAGAATTTTAATTTTAACAAAAAAAACGAAAAAAAACGAGAACAGCTTCTTGATAAATTTAGAATGCATAGTTTTGCTGCGGATGACATCAATGAAAAAATTATAAAAAAAATTAGACACTGCAATCTATCTGATTTCTTATCTGAACAAGATTTTTCTTTTTTCAATCAATGTGGCGAAGCTGAAAAATCGGTCATTGACGATTATAAAAATGAAATAAAAAACAATGATAATCTCAAAAATTATCTTATGTTTAATAACAAAATCAAAAACAAAAAATTTAATATAAACAATACTTAAAAGGATTAATTATCAATGATAAAAAAAATGAAAAGTAAAATAGAATCAGTAAGTAAAAAAATCAATGACAAAATTCTGGCATTTGAAAACAGTCGTTTTTTTGATGTATTCATATCTCTACTTGCAATAATGCTTGTTGTTGTTATGTGTTTAGCTTCTGTTTTTTTAATGTCCGACGTTAAGCATGAAGATCGACATAACTACATTAAATACAGGGCTGAATTTGAAGGGAGAGAAGCCTATGTCTTGTTTCTTGAAAACAATAAATCTTTCGATGGCATCGAACTCAATAATATCGCACCAGAAGATGGAAGGCATCCACATATTGATTTAAACTGGTCTTATAATGATGGTGATACTTATTTAACACTGCTTAATGAGGCTGCATTAAAAAATAAAGAAACAGATCACTATGACTTCCACAAAAGTTTATGTCGATCTATTCAAGATACAAGAAGTGATTATTTTGAAAAAGGCATTGACTATCTTGTTGAGCCTGTCAAAAGAACCCTTTCTGATATCGACGAGAATCTTGATTGTATATACGAAAATGATTCTTTTAAGATTATTTATCTGTTAGATAAAGACTTTAACAATGCTCCTAAAAAAGAAACTATTTATTTTTAAATATAAAAAAAGACCTCTAACGAGGTCTTTTTTTTATTTTGGAACAAAAGTTATAGTCCCTTCCCAACCAAAATCACTAGGAACAGCCTCGCTAGGATCAAATTTATAAATAGGTAATATAGAAACAGAACCATTTTCTGTATTTGAGGTTAAAACACATGGCATTGGATTGATAAAATCACAATAAACATCATCTGCTTCTTCCGAATCTGAATAACCATGACTTATTTTTAAAAAAAGCGGATTCAATTTGCTTTTGTCAATATTAATCGAAACATTGTATCCTAATGGTGGTTGCAAAACTAACATTCTTAATTCTTCTTCATTGACATGACTAGCATCTTTTCCTCCATTATCATAATATTGTATAACGGAAGATGGATCAAGATCGCTTAGATTTAATAAAACAATTCCTAAGTCATTTTTTCTTGCAATAATCGATTCTGACATTTTAGGATGATTAATATAACCTGAAAAGTTTTCAATTGCTGGAACTATTGGCAATTCAGCATCTCTATAAAATTCAAACGAGTCTTCCCCCTCTTCTTCTTCAGGTAAAGGAATTCTAAAAGACACCCTAGATAAATAAGACCCATCAACCTTTTCATTCGTCATATAGTAATAATTACCGTCTGTTTTCTTAAAATATACTTTTTCACCACTATTCATTAAAGAAACAATATCTTTTTCTTCTGTTAATTGCCAACTCGTTTCATAATTTGTTTTCGTTCCTATTCCTAATTCACTATAATAATTATGACCTATTGAATAAAGCAACCCATCATTTGTCAATGCATATGCACCACCAATAGAAGAACCATCACTTATTCCAGACATAAACATTGAAGCTTCTTTCACATTTGATAATGATGTTGCTGAGAAGGATGTTTTTTCTACCCTATCGCCTGTATCTAATTGTCCTGCACCATTTACACCATAACTATAAAGAGTGTTTCCTTTAAATGCAAATGCATCATAAGCTGAATAGGTTAGATCTGTTAATCCAATTGTCGGATCTTCAAACCAACCTGTATGAGAACTTATATAGGTCTTTCCATCAGAACTTTGTGCAATTAGACTTCTTGCCCCTGGAATTAATTTTATTATATTTGAGGCTGGCAATGTTGTTTTATTGAAAGAGGTAGAACAAGGCAAACCTAAACAACTTTCAGATGCAGGACTATGAAGACGACCTAAAAAGTCGCTTCCTGCGGAATATACTTCACCATTTCGCAAAATAAAACTCATTCCTCTAAATGAATCACTAACTGCAGCTATATCATCCACCCCTGTTATTCCTGTTGACAACCACATATTTGAGTCGTTTGTACTGCCATTACCAAATTGACCATTTTCATTTTCTCCAAACACATAAAGTTCATCGTCTTTTATTGCTAGAGCATGATTAAATGATACTGATAAATCGCTTACTCCATCTAAAGAGGATTTCGACCAATCATCAAATGAATTCCCCACCCAAATTGCACCATCGCTATCTAATGCAAAATTATAACTACTGAATGAGTACATTTTAATTAAATTTGGTGAATCTTCTGAAAGGTACTCTATTTCCTCTGGCACTTCTGTATTATCGTTTAATTCTAATATCTTGTATTTTGTCTGATCTGTTTGTAACACTATCGCAATTAAATTGTTTGCTGATGCTACATTCATCATCGTTGTCGATAATATGGAAACAGTAACTAACTTCTTTATTTTGTTTTTCAATTTTAAAATCCTTTTTTTATATCTATACTTGTATTAAAAACAAATCATTTCTTTAAATATTATTATAAGATATTTCAATTAACTTATAATTCTCTAATTTAATGAGTTCCCTTACCCTTATTAAAACATTAAAATTAATATCTAGCAAAATATATAATAATTAAATTAAACATTTTTATTTATTTTTCATAAAAAAACTTTCTTATATCGACGATAATCTTTATTGTATATACGAAAATGATTCTTTTAAGATTATTTATCCGCTAGATAAAGACTTTAACAATGCTTTTAAAAAAGCACTTGACCTTTTAAAAAGATAAAAAAAGACCTCGAACGAGGTCTTTTTACTTTAAATGTTTTTATACGCTATTTCTTTAAAACGACACATCAATGAATCCTTTAATTTATGCGACACAAATATTCAATATGATTATTATACTGTTTTTATTGTTAGTATAAGCTTTTTAGTTCTTTCCGTATTCATAAATGAGTTCTTTTATTTCATCAGGAATCATATATTTGTGATGACAAGGGATCTCATATTCTCTATTTGGACAAGGTACCTTACAAATATAATTACCTTCCTTCCAAATCGTTGCATGGTCATTCATTTCGTTAACATGATAACCTAGAGCCATTACTTTTTCACCGAATTGTGTTCTTTTCATCAATTTATCCTCTATGTGTTTTAAATTTTTGACAGCTCTTTTGATTTAATAATATTTTCATTCTTTATCAAAGATAGAATTTCTTCTTTAAAAAAAATATTATTTATTTTATCTTCTGGGTTTTCAAACTTCTTATTTGTAATATCACTCATTTCTTTTTTTGCTTTTAATTGTTTATTATCATGCTTTTATTTGTTGTCACTTCTTTTAGTTTTTCTTTTTTCTCTACAATATTAATTATCTTATTGTCCAAATCTAAATCCAGTAATTCTTCTTTAAAATCAATTATTGAATGAATAAATTCTTTTGGAACATTGATTTTCTTGTTTTGCGCTCTCATATTTACGATTTCATCGAAAAGGGCATCGATGTTGTCCTCGTTAATGTCATCCATTTTTCCAATATTGTTTTTTTTAATTAAAATATTTAACCTTGTTTTTTTTATTTTTTCATTTTCTTTTTTTATAATGTTTTTTTCTATCTTTATAAAATAAACAAATAACAAATAAACAGAAACAATAGTAAATATCGCAGATGACAAAGGATTCATAACATCCAAAAATATTCCCCCCCACAAAGCCAATAAAACAACACAAAATACTGATGCAAAAAATAATGTTAATATTTTTTTTCCTATTTTTTCCTTCATTCTTTTTATCACTGCTTCTATTCTTCTATCTGCCGAAGCCATCCTTTTTATTGTCTTTTTGTTTTTATAGACTTCTTCTATAAGCATAAATTATATCCTTTTTTTGTTTTTTAAATATTAATTATTTTATTGTTTACTGTATTGAAAGATTCTTTGCTTATTAGCATATCGATCTTATTTGATCGATTTCCTGAAAGAGACAACTCTTTACTTTTGATTATTTTATCGACAAAATCTTTATTTAATTCATTTAACCTATCAAGGTTTCTAAAATCAGCTAAGTCATTGAACAACATATCCATATGTTTATCCATTTGATCCAACTCTTTTTTGTTATTTTCACATTTTTTTCTTATGCTTTCGTCGATTGATATTAGTCTTTTATTTGTTTTTTTATTGAACATAGGAATAACTAAACATATCACAACACTTCCTATTAAAAACAAAGGACAAATAAATTTTGCTAAAAACATTGATGAATCGTATTTGTCTAATGAAATAACAAATAAAGACAAAAAAGCCAATATACCTGTATAAGTAAAAATTGAAAACACCAATTTCATCATTGAATCGCTATAATAATCTCTAATCATATAGTAGGTTTTGTTTCTTTGTTTCTCAAACAATATCTGTTTACAATATAGTCTATTGTACTTTTCAATTAACATAAAATTTTCCTAGTTTAAAGATGTATCATATCAAAAACAAAAGCAAAAAACAATTAAAAAAAGCAACCAAGTGGCTGCTTTTTTATATTTTATTATTTTTTATAAATATTTAAAAAACGTTGACTAAATAGTGGTATTTCAATAAAGTCCGACTCTCTTGTTTTTAAATCGTCTCTGTTGATTAAATTGTATTGAGATTCATCATAGCATTTTTCTTCTTTTTTATCATAAATGCCATTTTGAAAAACATCTCTTACTCGCAACAAACCCATCAAATTCCAAAAGTTAGAACGACCTTCCCCATCTTTTTCAGGCACATTTCTTTCTTTTAAATAACCCAATGTTAATTGTAATGGAGCGACAATCGTATTACCGTCTTTATTTGTATTTGAAACAACCGCTTCTTTTTCTGTTTCAAACCAATTAATTACCAGATTTATGTATTCAAGCATGTCCATTCTTTCAGCCAAATCTTTTCGATCTAAAAATGTCAAATGCGGTTCTTCACAACCAATTTCGATATTTTTCAAAAACAAATCTTTGTCATCAAAAAATATTTTATAGCTTTCAATTTTACAAGCTACCATTTCTTCAAAAATACTTTCGGCAGTTACTTCATCAATCTTTCGAGATCTCAATTGACACCATTCATTTCTCAGTAAATCATAATAGCCTGTAATCAAATGTGTTGTTTCATTCATTACAGTATCAGACAACTCGTGTTTAATAACCCATTCTGGATTGTAACGCTGAACATCATCTTCTGCTGAATCTTTTAATACTTTTCTTACACCACTACTCATTGACCAATCAAAATGAAGAACATCATAAACACCTGTTTCCTCATTTTCTTTTGCATAGAAAATATAGACTGGTTGTGTTCCACGCAAACTTTTTTCTGAGATATCATCTCTTCCTTCATGTGTTAAAAATCTTTCTTTATCAAAATTAAATTTCATCAATTATTCCTGTTTGTTTAAAAGTTTTTTTATGTTCAAAATATCTTATTTTTCTTCACCAAGATCCCAATCCGAAGATGTGGGAGTTGATACACTATCATCGCTCAACGATGTTACTAAGCTAAGATCCCAATCCGAAGATGAAGATGAAGGGTTTGATACACTATCATCTCTCAATGATTTCACTAAGCTAAGATCCCAATCTTGATAATTAACATCTTCCAATTTTTCTTTGTTAGAGATATTTTTACTCATCTTTTATGCCTTTTGATATTGTTTTTAATGAACTAATCATACACAATTTTCACTTATAGTGCAAGGATAAAACTTCTTTTAATCATTAATAATAAATGTTTTTTCTTCATCTATTAATTTCACATCTTTTAGCATTTTAAAATTTGTTTCATTTTGTTTTTTATCATTTTCTTTCTTAAAATTGACAATATCTTTAACAATAATATTGTCAATTTTATTGATTTTTTCTATCGGTAAATTATTTAATTCCTTTATCAAAGGCTCTATATTTTCTTTGTTAATTAATGATTTATTAAGTTTTATTTTTCTATCAATTATTCTCGATTCTAAAAAAACATCTTTTATAAAAACAGAGAGCATTGTAATGAGGAAAGCACAAGTTATGAATAGCAGAATCGATATTAATGCTATATTGAAAAAACTCATCATGGAATTCGTGATTATTGTTCCAAAAAACAAATCTTCATTTATGTAATACTCTTCTACTGTTGTTCCAAGTATTATACCCAGTATTATTACAGTCATCCAAAATATACCAAAACGAAAAAAAACCTTTGAAAAACCTTTTCTTTTGTTTAACTTTTTCAATTTTATTAAGTTCAGTCATGAAACCATCTCTTTTCATTTATTTACTTACCCCTTATATTAACAAAAAAAATCAATAATTACAACTATCCTTTTTCGTTATCTAATACTATACAATTACCTTTTTTTTTGATACAATAAACTTCTATTACAAGGAACAATTATGTCTATTGATTTTAAAAAAACAGAATGCGATTTACTGGTTATCGAAACCAGCTTATATAGCGGCAACTTTGAAAGAGACATGGCTGCATTTATTACAGGTCATGTGGGAGATACGGGATTAGGTCAAAAATCCAACCAGTATGATTACAGCATGTTTGAGAATATTGTATGCCACCTCCAAAGTGAAAACGGAACAATGACACCTGTATCTATTTATGCAAGTAAAAATTACTCTAATAATGGTATTGGATTTATTTATAAAAACAATGATTACGAGAGAAAAGAAGAAGCCTTAAAAAATTTTAACGAATATATTAAAAATGAAGTTGTTCAAATGACAACACGCTACAACAAAGTGATTGATGACTATAACCAAAATGGTGAAGAGGGAACACTATATAAACAGTATAAAAACGTTGGAATGGATATCAATCAAATAAAAAAAGAAATTGTCACCAGAAAAGAAAAAACACTATCAAGATTAAAAACAATTGATCAGCTTCACGTTGGTGAAGCAATGACATCTGTTGCTATTCCATTTAAGAAAGGCTCGATCACAGAAAACATCGTTAACCTTGTTAAAGAAAGAGCGATGGCTTTTATTGATATACATCATCAAAATATTCTAAAATATCGAAAATTAACGAAAAACAATGAATTAATTATTGATGGATTCGAACTGATTGAGTATCGAAAAGGTCAAGAGATTGAAAAACGAATAAATTTATGATATAAAACAACGAAAAGCAGTAAGCAAACTGCTTTTTGTTGAAAACAATCTGTAAATTCTAATCCATTTATACACAATCATTTTATTAAAAAGGGGATTTAAAATGAGCCAATCAAATCTATGTTTTAAAAATTCCATGTTCTTATTCCACTATGCTAACGTTCTCGACCAAATATCGGGAAAAAATGAATATTCTAATTTTTGTCGAATTATTTCTGAATATCATTTTTCATTAAACACCAAAAATTACGAACCTTCTTTTTATTTTTCAACTAACGATATAACAGTTCTTAATGAAAAAGAATCTACTTATTTTTCTCTAATCTGGCAAATCTTAAATCAAGAACACATTCCTTACTTAGATGAAACAATCAAAGAACTTAAAATATTAGAACAATTTTACAAGAAAGAACATGATGACCGACCAGAACACAAAGAGCTACTTGCACTTATGAAAACATTACGAACAAGTGATAAGGTTATGTGGGCTGCGTCTAAGCTATGTCATATTAAAACAGAAATTACAGCCCATCAGATCGAATATACTATGTTTAGCGTCGATTTAAATTCTTTTATGGCTCAGATCAAAACATCTTCTTTCTTTTTAAATATTCCTGTTTCTATTCATCTCAAATCTCTTAAAGAAGAAGATAAAGAAAAAGACATTCAACGTTTAATTGAAGTAGCCAATGAGTTCCCTTCTCTTTTTAAACATGACATTGATTTTATTGAAGTATTTTATAATAAATCAATTAAAACTATTAATACGGCTATCAAAACTCATTTTTACAAAGACGTCTTTAACGATTATAAACCACATTATAGCTTTGAAGCAAAAAAAGAAAACGAATTGTTTATGAACTTCAAAAAATTATTTAAAACTCCAAATTATGACCTTGATAATTTACCAGAGCAATTTTATGAATCTATAAAATTTAAAAATTGTGTCTCAGGCAGTGTTCCAGTTTATGAAGAGATGACTGAGCACTCACCTATTGCTATTGTTTCTTGCGATATTAAAAATATAATTGATTTATTTTCAGAATCTCTTCATCAAAACTAAGCTCAACCATTTATTAAAAAGCCATAATTGTAATTATGGCTTTTTTGTTTTTTAATCAATAAAGACAATTTCTTTTTTATTGTGCCTGATTTCTTTTTTTGATATAATAAATATTCTTTATTTTTCGGAGAATTTTCATGAAACAAAAAATAGATGTCGGAGCTTTTGTCAGAAGCAACTTTCGTTCTCCTTGGTTTGGTATCATCCAATCTTTTGAAGTCACTGAAGGATCAGGGCAAAACTCAAAAAAAATATGTAATGTGCTTATTTTAAAAGATAAAAACAAAAACAACATGAGAATCAGAACGGTTAAGGTATTATCTGATGGCTGGTTAGACGTTGTCGAACCATTTGACTTAACCGAGAAACAAATTAACTGGATTGAAAACAACACTCTTAGAGGCAAGTTATTGTCTCCCTAAATTGATTGTGTTATTATCATTAGGATTAATTAATAAGAGGCAATATCAATGGGATCTTATCACCGAACCTGTGCAGTTTCCAACACCCCCCATAATGGAAGATCAAAAAGCAAGAGTATTCTTTCTTGTTATGAATGTTTTTGACATCGAAAACTCAAAACACAATACTGAGCTTTTTAAGACATCCTTTTCTAAAAGCAATTGTTATCCTCACGATAATTTTAAAATCATCGGATATCCCTTGTTAGCGACGTATAATGAAAATTCTATGTATGACTTTGATGATGAAGATATGTCTCAACTTACTCTATATGTGTTAAAAGAACATTATGTCCCTAACCGTATTGCTGAAGGAAAGACGATAGATGATTATAATATTTACCAAGATTACATGGACATTGAATCATTGCCTAATATGATCACAGTTCAGAACATGATTAAAAACGGAGCGTTAAGAGTTAAATCAGTTCACGGTATTTCTTCTGTTGTTGAAATGGCTATTCATGAAGATATTTATCAACAATTAATCTTGAAAGATGGATGGAACAGTGGCGGATTTACAGATATCCCTATTACATTTGACGAAGCTGTGTCTAGAATGACAGAACGTTATATAGGAAGAGAAAGTTATGCCATATCATATCATGACAAGGTGCGTCTTGATAGCTTTGTTAAATCACTAAACACGGATGACGAAAACAAAAAAGAAAGAGCTGTTGCACTTTACAATAGTCGCATTAAAGGTATGGGAGAGTATGATATTGACAATACTCGATACCAAGATGTAACAACATTAACAAACCAAAAAGAGACATGCAGCAGTATGATTTTTATAAAAAAATTATCGAAGGCTGGATTGGTTCTATATGGACAAGCAACTGGTTCCAGTTCAACAACATGGAATTTCATTCTCCTATCATAAGTATTGATGAACATGACTATAAGAGACATACCAAACGCTTTTCTGATATTTCCAATATTGTTTCTAATCTAAAATGCAAAGATGACGACGACAAATAGGATGATTAACATTTTCTTTTAATTACAAACAAAAAAGCTCCATATCGGAGCTTTTTTCTATCATGTATAAATTAATTATTTGTTATTGTTACTTCTTTCTTCGCAGTTTCTTCCATTTCGGATATTTTTTTAATTTTATTTAAAATCTGGACACTTGATGTTTTTGCTATCTTTGATTTCTCTATACATTGAATCTAATTTTTTTTAAACCCATATTGTTTCATTTTGATTACTGAATAATTATTCATTTCAAGATTATATCTTGTTTGTGTTAAAACTGTCCTATTAAACTTTATCATTTCTTTTTCAAGTGAGTTATTCTTCAATAATTGTTTTTAGTCTTTATATAATCTTTTAATATTTCATCCATTCTTGATCTTCTTATTGCTAGTTGTTCACCATTAAAGAGCTTTCATTTCTTATTTTTATCAACTCAAGCTTGTCAGTATTTTCTCCTTTATTTGCTTTTTCCATTTCCAACTCTTGTTTTTTATCAATTACTTCATTTATTATCTCTGAGGGCACTCTGTTTACTTCTTCATCTGACATTTTGCTTAATTCTTCAAGATATAAAGGCAGTTCTTCTGCTTTAACCTTTAAAGATATTTTCTCTTCAGAGTAAATATCTTCTATTACATTCTTTTTTTTATTTGTTTTTTTTATTAAAAAATAAACAATTATTTCACTTAAAATCCATATTGAAAGTGTAACAAAAAAAGCAAGCACCATTCCTTTCCCAATCCATTCTAGATATTTTCCAACACCTAATAAACTAGAAAAAATAAAATAAACAGGAAAAAGTAACATTGTGCAAAAAAATAAAATAAACCAGTTCATTTTAACAGATTGAAGACTATTTTCTTTCTTTTTTAATAAGAAAAGTACTTTTCTTTTTCTTTTTTGCTGTCGTAATTTCTTTTCAGCTTCCTTTATTTTACTCATTTATAAACCTTAATTTTCTATCGATATTTCTAAAATAGTTTTGTAAACAACAGAACCATCTTCATTTTTTATTTTTTTTTCGTCTACATTAATTTCTTTCCATTCGTAGATAGCATCTTCCAACTCATTATCTAATTTTGTTAATATTGACTCTAATGAATCCTCATCATGATAATCAAAATATACAGCTATGGTGCAATTTACAATTTCTTTTGTGTATTCTAAATTAACAGTTGATTTAACAAAACCATCTTCTGTATTAAACGTTGAATCAATCTCTCTTTGAAGATATTCAAGTGGCAAACTTGGGATTTCCACATCAACGAACATTTCCACTTCGTCCATTGTTTTACAACCTGTAATTGTAATTGATTTATCATTTTCCACTTTGACTGAATATTCTATATTTGAATAAGGCGGATACAGTAAGTGTACGCAGTCGTCTGTTCTGTCTACGTAATTTGTAAAATCCGTTAAGCTTATTAAACCGTTTGATACTTTTTTTACTGGCATTTTAAATCCTCTGTTTTGTAAAAAACCTATTATATCAAAATATAATAGGTTTTTCTATTCTTTTAATTATTCTCAATTAAAATTTTTTCTTCGACACCTTTAAATATATTTTGTATGTTATGTCTTTTTTTTATTTCCTCTATTATGGTATCCTTTTCGTTTTCTTTTCTTATTAAGTAAACAATCGATGTACTAAAATAAACAAAAACAAAAACAAAAGATAACAACATCGTTAATTGATTATCAACGTCACTTTCTGACAAAATAGACGTCATATTTATTGTTGTTGTAATGATAGCAACCATTATAATTAAACTTGTCAAAACCAAAAAAAACCTAATATTATTCAAATATTTTAATTTTTCTTCTATTTTAGAACATCTTTCGATGTTTCTTTCGTTTCTTTTTTCTTTTCTTATTAGCTTATTGACTTCTTTCATTTAAAAATCCACCCTCTTATTTATCTCTTAATTTTAACAAAGTATCACTTAAATATCAACTTTTTTTTGCCTTAAACAAGCAAAAAAGACACTGTTTGAAATGTCTTTTTTATTAACATCTTAATATATTAATAAAAAAAATCTAAAACATAATTTCTTATTTTTATCAAATTTACATTGAATTATCAATCTTTTTATTCTTGACATTTCTCATGTTTTTTAGTATTTTTAAAAAAAACAAGAACTACCTACTTCTTCATTTCATAACAAATCGATAAAAGGAAATCAACACATTGAAAACTGAACTTCAGGATTTTTTAAAATTTAAGGCATTAAGAGAAGTTTACTATAATGATATGGTTGACGCTTCTGTTAAAAACATAATATCTCAAAACACGCTTATCGCTTCCAGATTCGCTTTATGGAATGTTATTTCAGCATTTATTGCTTTTACTCTTTTATGTTCTCTAAAATTAACAGAAACAGTTGTAGAGATATTAACCCTTCAGTCTGAAACGGACATTATTCCTGTTGGTGAATTAATAACTACAAACAATGTTTATCATGTTTCCTTTGCATTAGTTACTTTAATTTTTTTAATTTTTTGTACTGTATTTAGAGCTTGTTCCGCAAAAGACAAAATTCAACAGAAAAACCAATCCTTAAAATTAGACACAATCTTTGATTTGCTTTTTTTGTTTTTTTCTTCACTTTTTATTGTTGTTGTTTGCCTTTCCACTTTCATGGAAAAAGAACCAAGTAATCTATTAATAATAGTGTTTTCTGTTTATTCATTATTCTCTCTAGTTGTTTATTCCGCTCACTCTATTTTTATTTATTTAAAACTTAAAAAAATTTCGGGTTTTGACAAAAATGCGGAAGATATATTTCAAAATAAATTTAAAAAATACCGAGAATTAAATGAAAAAATAGAAAAAACAAGAATCAAGTTGATGAGGGATAAAAACAGTATTTTAGAAATCTACAAAGCTATTGATTCTGATGACTTAGACGAGAACGACCTCAAACACTTACAAACTATTTTAGATGAAATATCTCGTATAAACAAAGCTAAAAATCAAAAAAAAATAGATGCCGAAAAAGCAAAGGTTAAGTATAAAAATGACATAAAAGAATACTTGGAAATTGAAAACTCCGAAAAAAACTTTATTGTCAATGACTAAAAAATTCACTTTTTTTTATTGTAAAAATTTTATTATGCAAAAAAAAAGACACTATCCAAAGTGTCTTTTTTAATTAACATATTAATAAAATAAATCTAATTTAGTAATATACATATCTTTTATTGTTGCTCTTGCATAAGATAATGGACAACCTCCATAACTCCCTCCTACCGAAACTCTTCTTTCTGCATCAGTGCTTGGTACGCTTATTCTAGCAGAGGATGAATATATCGGTTGACTAACAGTAACTGAAAATGTATTACAGTTACGTCCTGAATAAGTATAACTCACTGAAGTATCTTGACTTACCAATCCAACTTTATTCGTTGTTAAACTGTTTTGGGGGCTACCACTCCAAGAATAGGCGCTTGTTTTATATTTCAGATAAACCCTATAATTTGTCCAACTTCTGTCTGAAATCGTTACTGAACGAGTTCCTCCTCCTGAATAAACCGTTTTCCAGCCGCTCAGACTAGGTGGTGTTACAGGCGTTGATTGAGATGAATTTTCCAATGCCTTTATCTTGTTGTCTAAAGATGTAAAATGAAGATCATAGTTTTCGATAGAACCTCTCTTGGCTGTTATCATGTCATTTACTATTAAGTCTTCTGCCTTCATTTGATTACTTGCTGATATATTCCTACCCGAAATATCAGAATCGGATGAGATATTTCCAGATGAGTAAATTCCTGTGGCATTTAATACTTCAAGATTTGTTATACCGACTACATCAAGACCAGCACCTGCTGTTAACAATCCATTGAATACTACCTCATTCTCAAATTCTGCTCCCAATTTAAAAGTTGCTTTCTGTTCGAATGTAGTTTCTGTTGCGAATGTATCTATTTCCGCCCTTAATGCAATTAATTCTGCAGCATTTACTTCTCCTGCAATAATCTTATCCGATACATGAACTTCTGTAAAATTCGCAACATCACTTGTTAACTCTTTTGTCTTAAAGTTATTTTTCACCACAAGATCTTCTGCTGTTAGTAATCCATCTATCAAACCTTCTGTTGCAAATATTTCACCATAGAATGCTGAGTTTGCTATTGAAGAATCCACAACTTGAACAACAGATCCATCGTTAAACATTCCACAAGGGGAACCATCATCTGTCTTAATTACTTTATTCGTTGCAGCATCAAAACTAAATGTGTCACACATCTTGCCTAAAGCTATATATTCGGTGCTCACACCATCTACGTTCGCTTCAACTAATTCTGCACCACCTTCGTATATCCCAATACCACAATTTAAAGATGTTGCAGACCAAACACCTGTTAACTCATCTTCTGCCCAACGCATACACTTTAAAGGAGAATCCATATTAGCTATGCTGTCAGCAAATTTTAAATGGGAATTAATCATTGCATCATTACCATTTTGATTTATATATGAATTACCCGCTAAACGATTCAATGAAACTCTTAGACCGCAGTCTTCATTTATTGAAATACACTCTGTTGTGCTTAAATAATTATTATTTGTTTTATCAAAATACTCATATTCATGCGTTCCAGACTTGCCTTCACCCGAAGCTTCTAATTTTTTTCTTATAATAGATAAGTTTTTAAATTGATCTTCAAAATCTTCTTTATTAGAAAAAGTCATTTCCATCGTAAATTTTTCTACAAAATCATTTGGATCAATATTTACATAGGCTTTTGCAACCATTTTATTTTTTATTCCATTTGACCATAATTTACAATTTAATGGTTGAACCTTATTATAGTTTGGATTTGCAGGTATCCAATCACCTTTACATTTTCCATCACGGCTGGACAATTCTTTTGCAAGCAAATCATCTATTACCGAACTTGAAGTTGTCCAATTTTCTTTTGTCCATGTTGAACGATCATAACCATCAATTGCTAATTTTGTATCAACGCCATTAAGAACAGACTTTATTTCATTAGAAAACTGTATTGCCCTATCTCTTTCATTGCTCTCTACAAGACTCTTCAGCCCAGCAGCACCAAGACCACCCATAATTGTTACTGCAGCCATTGTTTCTATTAAAGTAAAACCATAAATAATTTTATTTTTTGAATTATACATTTTAACTCCCGAAATTATTTCACACCTGTTTATATACAATTTACCATTTTATATTTTCTTTTAAAGAATTATAATGTCTTGTTTAAAGTTTTTACTTTAAATAATGACTTATTTTTTTTTCAAACAAAAAAAAACCGTTTGTAAAGGTTTTTTTTCACTTGCACGGAATGTGATCTGCGGCAAACAATGTGCAGAATTTATCTTTTTTTTTCAATTTAATTTTATTGACATTTGATTTTTTTTAAAGTATATTTTTTAAATTATTTTTTCACAAGGAAATTAAAACAATTGAAGAATACAATCAAAGAGTTGTTAGATTTAAAATCAGCAATGTTAAAATCACAGATAGAACTTGACAATCTTCATTTCAAAAAAACAAATTCAAAAAAAACAGCTTTACTTTTCAATGTTTTTTTGATTCACTTTATCGCTGCATTGTTTTCTGTTTTATCTCTTTGTTCACTATTTTTTATAGAAGCAATTCCTGTTTATTCTTCATCTGTCTGTGGCTTTTTTTTAGTTTCTCTTATTGTTTTAGATTTTTATAACATATATAGAAGCTGCATAGCTAAAGACAAGACACAAGTAGAATTTTCTCTCATTGTTTTCTCTGTAATGATTATATTAGGTCTTGTATGTTTTCTTTTCTTCTGCCTTTCAACTGCTAGTTTGTCACAAATAGAAAGCTATTCTTTGCTTCTTTATTTATCCTTTTTTAGTGTTTTATTACTTTCTCTTTTATCATTTGAGGCTTTATGGCTTTATAATAAACTTAATAAAGTTGAAAAAATTGATAAAAACATAGTTTCATTGTTTGAGCAAAAAAATGAGGAATTTTCATTATTAGAAGATGCTGTCACAAACAAGCAGAATGATATCATGAATAATAGAAACAGCCTTTTAGATATCCATGAAGCACTTGATTCTGATACCTTAGATAGAGATGACTTAAAATGCTTAAAAAGTCTGTTGGACAATATAACCAAAGCAAATAAAGAGCGAAAATTTAAAATAGAAGAAGAAAAAAAGGAAAAAAATCTTTATAAGAAAGAGATTGAAGAATACTTAGGAATAGAAAATACAGAAAAAAAATTAATCATAAATGATTAACTCTAAAACAATAAAAGAGCAGCCAATCGGCTGCTTTTTTATTGTTTTTTATTTGTTTAATTATTTATTATAAATGAATTGTTAGTCATTTTATTAACTTCTTTTTCAAGGGCTGCAACTTCTCTAATTGCATTCGATCTCCCTGTTGATGCCAATATCTTTTCCCTTTTGATTTCAATTATTTCATCGACAAAACTCCCTGATAAAACATCCAACTTATCTTCCTTTTCTAATTCTTGAATCTCGTTAAAATAGTCATCAACTTTTTCTATCATCAACAAATCAAAATCTTCCGTTATCTTTTGTTTTTTTTCTGCTAATGTTTTTAATTTTTTATTCCAGCGTTTTTTTCTTTTTAAATTTTTCACTGACGTTTTCCAAAAAATAAGATAGGTCATAGTAATAGAAATTATAAATGAAAAAAAGATAACACTTGGTGTACTTAAATTCAATTCAAAAATTTCAATCGAACAAATAAAACCTAGCCCAAAAAATACAAACAGGAAAAAAAAGATCGGGTTCGCAACTGAGTCTGACGATTTTAAATTAACATCAAAAAAATTATTAGATCTCTTTGTTTCTTGTCTCGATATTTTATTTATATGTTTAAAAAGTTTTTCTGCTTTTTCTATTTTCATTCTTTTGTCCTTTTTAATTCTTTATTTTTAAAAACCATCATTCATTAATTTTTTAAAATTATGTTTTTTTGCATGACTTAAAGTTGATTGAAAAATAACCAACGTGATTTTTAATCTAATTCGAACCATTTAAGTATTCTATCATCTATATTTATTTTCACGTTTTGTATTATTTATTGATAATTTAGTTATTTACTATAGCAACACTTTCATTCTTTTCTCTCAAAAAAGCTTCTTTAAGTCGATTTGAATTTCGGGATATTTCGGAAGTTTCTTTTTCTTTTTTTCGATCAATAATTTCATTCACAATAAAAGGCGGAATTTTATCAACACACTCATCTGACATTGTTTCCAATTCCCCAAGATATTCGTCTACATCTTCCAACGTAATCATTAAATCTTCATTTTTTATAGTATAATTTTTATTTATTGTATTTATTCTTTTATCTATTTTCTTTCTTACTTTTCTTGAAACAATTACTGAAAAAACCATATTTAAGATCGATAAAATAATGATTCCAATCAAAACATTATTCGCCTCACTCATGTGATTAAATGTTATTGACTCTAATATAACGCCTATTAATGACATAACGAACAATGTAAATAACATTAGTAAAAAAGATTTTTCCATTTTATTATTATTATACCATGCAGATTTTTCTTTTAATTTCCTTATAGTAATATTTTTTCTATATATTGTTCTATGCTTTCTTTCTAATTCTTTTATTTTACTCATTTAAAACACTCCTTTTAATTAAAAGAAAATAAACCCCATTTTTGCAAAATGTGATATCGGGAATATTAATTTTTATAATCGGTTTCTAATCTTGTTAAAATCTGAGCCAAAACTATAACATAAAACAATATTACAATCAATTTTTTTACTTGATTTTTATTTTTTTAAAATATATACTCACTATTTGAAAACAACAAAAAAAGGCTTTAAATGAGTAATATTAAAAAATACATACTTCTTTCCGATTCTATTCGAACCGTTGAATATGATATTCAAAAAAATAGAGGTAGGCTCAATAATGAAGTATCTAATCGAAAACTTCGTGAATTCATTGTTAAGATTTTTTTATTTTATGGATCAGCCTTAATTCTTGTGTCAGCATTGAAAGAAATCGAAGAAATTAGTCCTTTATTTTTAGAGTACAACGCTTTTATTGGTTTATTTCTTTTTGCTTTTTTAGATTTTATTTTTTTTAAATTTATTATAAAAAAGAATAAAAACAAAATTGCTTTTCGGGACTTCTCGCTTCTTTTATTTGCAGGATGCCTTTCTTTTCTTTTTTTACAAGCTGAATTTGTTTTTATAGCAAGCGTCTTTACCAGACTGATTTTTCTTTTCTTTCTTTGTTTTTCTTCTGAACGCATCTTTTTCGGATTTATTAATAATAGAAATGCTGTTAGACTGTTTGTTTTAAAGACGGCTACAGAATTGAGAGCATCGAAGAATAATCTAAGAGATTTAAAGATAAAAAAAGAAGAACTTATTCAAAGGATGTCAAAAGACAAAGATGATATGAAGTATATTCTTGAGCTTAAAAAAGGAACGCTTGACTTTGAGCATGAACTTGTTTCTACGGACAAGGGTAAGGAAAGAATAAGAGAAGAATATGATGATGTTATTGAAGTTTTTGTCAAAAACAGCAAAAAAGAAATAAATGAAAATGAAATTCTTGAGCAAATTTTCAATAATCAATTCGAAGGCGTCAACATTGTTAACCACTAAAAATTTGATATTATAAAGTAAAAAAGAAAGGCGATTCCTTTCTTTTTTTTATGATAACTTGTTTAATCATTTGTTATTATGTTTTCATTTTGTATTAATATGTTAGCGTTTAACAATTTCTCTGTATTCTTATTACTTTGTTGTTCTTGTTGTTCTTGTTCTTTTTTAACAATTAAATCAATTAATCGACTATCTATTAAATCAATTCCATCTTGTCCATCTTGATTCAGTTCATTTTTCAACTTTTTAAATGATTCATCATTGATTTTAATTGGATTTAAAAATTTTTTTATTTTTTTCTTTTTATTCATTATTAAATGTTCTCTGTTCACTCTATACATAAAATATGCTAGAGTTAAAAACACCATACATAATATACTATTATTTGGTAGTTCTATTTTATTATTCACATCCAATATAGCCACAATAAATAACACAAAAATATTTAAAAACAAAATTTTAAACGTTTTTTCAAAGTTTTCATTAATTTTATCTGTGTAGATATTCGCTCTCTTTTTATTTTTATCCAGTCTTCTAAATAGCCTAGAATATCGTTCTATTTCTTCCATTGACGTAAACCTCAAATAATATTTTCGAACGATATTGTATCAATATTCAATTGAATAGTCAAAGAATAAATGCAGTATATTATGGAAAAAAAGAAAAAAATCCATAAAAAGTTTAAATTAACAAAAAAGCTTTTATGAGGGTAAAAAACGGATCAAGAACAAGAATATTAGTAATATTGTAATCCTATATTAAAAACGCCCTTTACAAACAATAAATATGTGCTTTTTTGAAAAACACTGCGGGGCGTATGCGGATTTAAAACCTCTTATTCTTCTTTTGTTTTTTCCACGCTTTTTTTCCTGAAAATTAATGATCTATTTTAATAATTTTATTGTAATCATTCTTTTCATTTATATATAAAAATGATATTGATGATATTGATGAAGAAGAACTTGATGAAAATAAGATACTTAACAAAAAACACAATTAAAGAGTTGTAGATGGATGATCGTTTAATACCATTGAAGTTTATACATAGCTCAAACGAAGAAAGAAGAAACCTACGTTTCTTCTTTTTTTGTTTTTTTATAATTGTTCGATATATTTATCAAACTTATCTTGTTCTTTTAATATATCTTTTCTCGAATTATAATTTGTGTTAAAACGACTTACATCAATTCCTTCTTCTGATATAAACAGCTTATAATAAACCAACTCATCACTATTTTTTAAATTAAATGTCAACTGGCTATATTGTATTTCATTCGATGCAAACTTTTTCATTAAATCTAATTCAACGGAAGCCTCATCATTTAAATAGTATGTTTTAAGTTCATCAATGACATTCTCTTTCTTTTTTAAAGTCTTTTCTTTTAATGTTAACAACTCATATTCTGACAATATTGATTTTACTTTTTCTATATTATTAATATTAAAGAAATACCCCTTATCTCTATTCAGAATTAATTCATCTTCATTACCTTTATTATTAGCCTTTAAAACAACTTTATTTATCTTTATCGAAAAAGATGTTGGGTAATAATATTCGTTTGCATCATAACCTTTTTCTAATATCTCTTTTTTTTCTAACAACTCTTCTTTATTGTTATATATAAGTAGATCATTTTTTGAATATATTGTATCCATCGATATTGCTTCTACATAAAGTCCTTTATTTTGACCTAGATACAGTTCAAACTCTTTATTTTTTTTACCCTCTGATATTTTATATTCTTTCAACAACACTTTGTCTTTATTTAATTTATCTTTTGAATACAAAGATCCTATTCCTTTTTGATACAAAATACCTTCTTTATTTGGTATTATCAATGTTGATGTTGTTTCAAACACGTTATCTTTATTTTCATACAATGAATATGCTGGATCATCCAATTCATTTTCTTTTTTATATTCAATTTCTTTTGTGTCTATATATAGATGCTTTGAAATAGATTTTGGCGACAAAGTTATCTCACTTGGTAAACTGAACACTTCTACACTTTCTTCAATTCTCTTTGTAGGTTTTTTATAATAATCATACCCATTACTAGAATAACCTTCTGACTTTAAACCCCTTAATCTATTATCATTTTTTTCTTCCAACCCTTCTTCTCTTTTTATATCACCAAATATCCCATCATTTTCTGACTTTAAGAAATCTTTATTTAATAATTTTGGAGTGTTATCTACTACTACTTCCATTTTAACATCTTTAAACGTATTCAATGTTTTATTGTTTACTTCAACAAAGTAATCTAATTGAAGCTTATTCTTATTTTTTATATAGAACTTATATGACGGTTTCCAACTCAACATCCCTATCATATAACTATAATCTACATCAATTGTTTCAAATTTATCTCGTAAGTTTATTTTTGCGATGTGCTTTGTTGATGATATGTCATTCTCAAAACTGATTAATTCTATCTTATCCTTTGGTATATATGTTACATAACCATCTTTGTTTCTTAACTTAATAAAACCAAACCCATTTTCTTCTAATATATATTCTGTATTATTTACAAATACTTTCTTATGTTTATTTAACTTAAATATATTCTCTTCACTCTTTTCATGTACTTCTATTGAAGATGGAAGAATATCTTTTCCTTCTTTTTTCATTACTACATTAAAAGAACTTAATACTGCTGTATCTGTTAAATCTATTTTGAAATTAGAACCGTCTTCTGGTTCTACTGAACCACTCTCTTTATACTCTGCTAAATCTCTATAAAATACCAGTTTTTTATCAGTTCCTTCTCCATAAGCCACACCTGATAATAATGTCGATGTTATTATGATTGATAATATATTTTTATTCATATTAGACTTCCTTATTGGTCTTTACATTGTTGATTTTATCAGTAAATTCATGACTGTCAATCTTTACACCAAACATAGTATTAAAATTTATTAAAAAAGAAATTGGCAATTGGGATGTATCAAACGGAATAACCTTCCGTTACATGTTTAACATAGCTTCTTTATTTAACTAGGACCTCCATCTTTGGGATGTTGAAAATGCAAATCAATTTGATTACTTCAGTTACTATTCTCAAATAAACAATGACAGTGCTCCTTGTAAGTTTGGAGGTAATTGTTCCTTAGATACGGATAATGATGGTGTATTGGATCATTTAGAAGTCTATGCAGATACTGATCCATTAGATCCTGTTTCTAACTAACTTGAAGATAAAGAGGAAAAAGAAAGGAACCTTTACACGTCCCTTTCTTTTTTTTACATCTTTTTTTTTGTAATTTATATTTTTTTTGTTTATTTTCTATGCTTTTAAGTGTATAGTAAAGTTTCTATCCAAAAACTTTATAGTGAAAAAATCATGAATAACACAAACATTATCCTAAGCGAAGAAAAGAAAG
>JAYJMJ010280115.1:0-11803 GCA_036873875.1 Laminaria ephemera
CCCCGCCCCCCCCCGCCCCCCCCCCCCGCCCGTGTACTCACTTCATGCGTAGCCGTAGTCTTCAGACCATAGACCCTCGCATCTTTACAACGCCGGGACGGAGCACGTCGGGGTTTTGGCCGACCAGGCAGACATCGCGTTCACCAAGCACGAAGCGCACTGAGGTGAGGTATCCGGAGAGTCGCTTGAAGGGTGAGCAGCCTCCTACTAAGAACCGCTTGTGAGAAGGGCCTCCGCACTTTGTGCTTAGTTTCTCTCAGACGGATGACAGCTTCGAATGAATATATTTTTATTCTGGTGTGGCCACTTCCAGAGACAGCAATGGGGATACTATGCAACTGCCTCGTGGGTGTCTTACCATACGCACACTGCGTGATATCACCCCCCTTGCTTGGAGTTAAGGTTCTCCACTCCGCACTATATGATCTAACTCGACCACCATCTTGGTTGCCCTCAAAATATAAAACGAGAAAAAAAGCTTTCGGCAGAGGCAAGGGCCAAGGCGCCCGCGTAGGTTCTATACCGAATCGGTGGTTTGTGGGGAGGTGTCTTCGGCAGAAGCACGATCCGACTGCTGCGTTCTGTTAAAAAGTGGTTTCGATACATGGGTAAATTCGGCAAAGGCAGGGGCCAAGGTGCCCGTGACATTTCTGTACCGAACCGGTGACTGAGGACGTGTGTTCCGTTTGGTACTCTAGTAAATCGGCAAAGGCACGGGCCAAAGGTGCCCGCGTCGTTTTGTGCCCACTAACTGGGTGATTCCGGCAGAGGTAAGACCCAAGGTGACTCACGGGACCCATGTGTATATACGAGTAGGAGAGCCACGATACTACGTGTTTGTAAGTGCAACGGTTCGCCAGTTTTTGTCTGGGCTTTCTGGAGCGAAATTTGTTTTCGTCGGTCCGTATTTGTTTTCGCAGTCCAAACTTGCCCCTGGCGTGAGTCTAGCAACCATTTCAGGTTAGTCATCGGAAATTGTACCATCGTAATTGAAACAAATATACATAAAGCAGAAAGATTACTGAAGTTGTGTACATGTGCAACAACGCGAGCTACATGCACCCCCAGGCGACGGGGCCATTCAAGCTGGCGGACAGGAGGAGCGAGCGTAGTATTTTCCAGCTCTTGGACTAGACGCTATGTTATGAACTCGTCTTTTCGTGCACCATTCATACTGTGGAGGTTACCCCTGCCGCATGAGCTTGCCATGACACAGGTCATGGTAGACGTTGCGGCGTGTGGGGTCAGACACACCGGCATATATATGGGTTTGCTACGGATGTATAGGCGCGCTTCGTTTTAGTCGAACCGTAACAAGTAACCGACGTAGAGACCAGGGAACATTCAACGAGTGCGGCCAAAACACTTCGTTTGCTCGCTTTGTGCTCCATTCGGGTTCACCTACCGATCCGGGCGTTGCAGCGATGCTGCCCCCGGGCTCCTGCTGAGAACAGGAGTGCAGGTGTTGAGCTGTGTGTGGCTCTCTTCCTTGGGAAGGCTTCATAGGGTGCACTTAAACAGCTATGACGCTGCTCGCTAGAGGAGCGCTATATACGAAGTATGCCTCACTGGAAATCGTATTTTCAAAAAGTATTGTCAAGGCATGCGCTTGACCCGGTGAATGATCCCATGGCCGAGGCAGATAATAAGTCTAAGTGAAGACAATGTAAAAGCACCAATGGGATTCCAACGGTATTTGGCAGTTTCTCGTTTGAGGAGGCCCGTCAGCAAGAACTATTTTGGTAGAAAAGCGTCACCCCTATCATCGTAGAATGCGTCGCAATTTTTGTTTTTTTATCCTCACTTTTACTTTCCAGCTGGATTCGTAAGAGGTTTTACCCTCGGCGACCTTCTGGACAAGCCGTGGTCACAGGTGTCTTCCCTTCTCCCCCCCCCCCGGTACTTGCCTTCATTTTTTATCGCGCGTAGGGTTCAGCATTCCCACTTTTCAGCTTTTTATGTTGGTCGGTTTGCATCGATTTTCGCCAACTCACGCTCTCGCGCTTTCGGCTTGTCTATTTGAAAGAAAGAGTCCCTTGTGAGATTCGAACCTAAGACCTCGACCTCAATAGTTACGCGGCTTACTATTGGACCACCGGTGACCTCTCATAGTATCGTCCTACACGCGTTCAGTAATTGCCGTTCCCCGGCCGTGCTGCACTGCGACGCACAGTACCGCCCCTCTGATAAGAAACCGACAAATAGGGTTTACGCTAGATTTTTTAATGGAGAAAGGTGTTTCTTACCCTAATTTGAGTATCGACCGCTTTTCTTCTTTGCCCCGAATTCCTAGGCTAAGCTTGAGGTGGGGCTCTTTCTTACGAGAGGGTCGGTAATTTCTTGTACGTTTGAATATCACACCTATGATATCCTCACACCGACGTTCGCTGAGTTGATGCATAGATCGCAACATCTGCGACAGCGCAGTCCATAGCGGCCTGAGGCTCGTGTATCTGAGCAATGGCATCGCATCCAACCCGCCACCCTTCTGCCATACACAGCAGGGTATTGATACCTGCGAATTAGAGAGAAAGGGTGGCAATCGCAGAATGAGTGAGAAGCTTCTTTCTTGCGTACGCAAGAAGGCTTGTCTCCCGGGGTTTGGTACGGCATTGCCCCCGTTCTTCTGTATGCTTCGCTTTATCCGGAAACCCTACTTGGATCCACTGTAAAGAGTAGAGCACCGTTGTAGCACAAAGACGCGGAAATAGGGCGGACGGCGGGCGTATAACGCGCGTCCAGAGAGGATTGCCAACCACATTCATTAACGCGGTGCTGCCGAGCTAAACCCGAGGCTTGTGGGCCTGTGTCGCGTGCGGAACGTTATCCATCTTGCGCGACAATTCAGTGGACGAATCTTCGAAACACGAACACTCGCCACGTGTATATCATACGGCTGTCACGCGCATGCTCATGCACGCTCTCACGCGGGCAGGGGCAATGCCTCTTGTGCTATGATAGCAGCGGTCTGCTTGCCAGGACGAACGTTCTGCCTGCTCTGTTTCCTGAGGTGACAGCTGTTGCGTCAATCTAGTTTCCCTCATCTGTTTCTCACCCATGCGGGTCGGCGACTTCAACCGTTCAAGCAATGCCTTCCGCGCTCCCGCCAGTCTGCGTGCCAAAACGAGCATCCAAGTCCACGTTTTTGGCCATATCACTTCGGCATATGGACTGATTGAACGACTTCGTCATTGCGGCGAATCGCTTGGATCGTCGTGAACGCTTGGGGCACTAAGTGAAGTGTTGTGAACGCTCCAGTGAGCGTTGGTGGTAGGGGAGAGTAGTATAAGGACTTGTTGAGCGTACTAGATGTACGGGATGGTTATGTATAATGGTGCGGAAGAACACCTCGAGACAGCAGGCAATATTCTCCCAGATTGCATTTCATGTTCGGGAGGTATCTGCTCTACCACTTGACGTTCTGCTCGGACGCGTGCCAAGAGATGGGGAGCACGTTTTGGCTACACTAATATCCTAATGACGGGGGCTCCTTGTCCTAGAATCGTCGCAACAGTCATTATGGGTTTGCGAGATTTTTTATGGTGCACATAGGCAATTCGATTGTTGTTTCGGGTTGCCCTTTCTTGCTTCTTCAATTTTTGTGAGGTGTAGAGCTGCTCAAAGCGAGGAGCTCCAGAAACGTTACCTGCACTCCTTCCGCAGCATGCGTCTTCTACTTCGAAGTATGTGCTTAACGTATACTACACGAATATTCATGTCTACCCTTTGTGTCCTGGAGCCTTGAACGCCCTTGTATAAAGCCCTATCCCGGCCCACCCTATCACACCAGGTTAAAGTACTGGACACGTTAGCAAGCTTGGTCCAAGCGCTTGGACCACTTTCCGCTTGAGGTACCGCCGGTAGTCCGCCCATTTCGGCGTGGGGTTTAGGCGCCATGGATAACGCTCACCGGACTGCTGTTGAGGAATGGCAGAGTGTATTTGATGCGGACGTTGATTCTAGAGAAGGGCAACTTGGTCAGCCACATGACCAAGGCTACGATATGGGGATGACTTTAGGGCTTAGGTTTCAGCGACTCAGAGCCACTCGCGCGAATGGCTACATCGTTTAACGCTGCGACAGCAAAATACAGTTGCGTCTGTGTTTGGATCGCCTAAACTCGGTATGTAGTCAACATGGGGGTACTCCCCCTCTGTAGGCTCAGTCCAACGCGAAATGGACTGGGGCTTCTTCGGGATATTCCTCCTTCTAGCCCCAGCGATCAGATTGAGTGTGCCACTCCACGAATTCGGGATACTTCCACTGCTATCCCAAGAACCGACCCCTTTCCGACAATCGGAAACAGTCACGTTAAGCTATCACCCGCGACAAATAACAACGAGTGTCCAACCATTGCGTTCGTTGCTAGCGAGTTGAATTGCTATGCAGTAAGAGACTCGGAGGCGGCACGACGGCCCGCCTGCAACCACTCACAATTTTGGACGAAACCGGCGCGCAAAACGTATCAAACGGTATATCTACCCCGTCCCACAATCCTTCCCATTTGACATCTCCTAAGCGTACCTCGGGTTAACGCATGCTGCGGTAGGGATACACCAAGCGGTTATGGGGCTCCTCACTTGAGCAGGTCCATACCGCACCTAAAACCTCGCTTTTAGAAAAAATGGAAGTGCATTCCGATGAACGATTCCATGCCCTGCACCTACAACACAGCGATGTTGGGAGTTTCTCAGTTGAGGAGTTCCGTCAGTCGGAAAAGCTTTCGTCAAACGGTGCTACGTCCCTGGATCCTTCCATTGCCACTGTAGAACTATTCGCCGCCGTCAGAGGGGACCTCGACGTTTTCGATATCCTTTATCCTGTTCCACGCCATGAAAGAGACGGCCAGTCTGATCAAAGCGAGGATGTAAAATATGAGGTGGTAGTCCAACGGGAAGGGGTTTCCGCTGTTGATGGAGTAGGCGTACAGTACCGAACAGGCGATGGGGGATATCGTCCTCGCGATAGAGCCTATTGTCATGGAAATGCCGTTCAGCTCCCCTCGCCGCCCGGGTCCCGCCGCGGTGTTGATGGCCAACGAGAGTCCAACGTAGAACTGCATGGCAGATGGCAAGCAGGAAGGGCGACGGGTTACCGATAACGTCAGGGAGACGTAGATATTTGCTTAGGTCGTTTGGAGTGTTCGTCTTCTGCGTTCATGCTACAATCGTTTCCTCTCGAAGCTAATAGGTCGAGCGTGAACATGGGTTTGATGCCGGTCGGTTCCCACCGCAGAGTCGATGGTCAATGAGAGGCCAGCGTAGAACTGCTTGGCCATAAACAAAGCACATCGAAGCAGGAGAGATGGGAGCAAGAGAGGTAACGGGCCAACGGCGAGGACGGTTGGAGTTAGATAGTGTTCTCTGGTATTTTTACGGCCGGCCTTTGGTGCGTTCATGCAATATAATCTGTTTCGCTCGAACAAAGGTCGAAGAGAAACACGAGTTTCATGTCAACCGGGTCCGGCCGCGGTGTTGATGGCTGAGGAGAGACTAACGTAGAACTGCATGGCCACAAGCGAACAACATCGAAGGAGGAGAGGTGGCACGCAGGAAAGCCGAGGGGCCGACGGCAAGGACGGGGGGGAGTTAGATATGCTTCTCTCGTATTTTTACTGCCGGCGTTTTGGTGCGTTTGTGCTATACAATCAATTCCTCTCGAAGCTAGGTCGAACATAAACATGAGTTTGATGCCGGTCGGGCCTTGCCGTGGTATTGATGGCCAATGAGGGGCTAACGCAAACCGTTTGTCCACAAAAAAATCACATCGAAGGGGGAGAGATGGCTAGCAGGAAGGGCGACAGATTGACGATAAGGCCGAGGGGGGGTTATATATCTTCTCTGATTGTTAATGGCCGGACTTTGCTGCGTTCATTCTGCAACCTAGTCCCCTCGCAGGTGGGTCGAACAAATCACCTGAGTAAAATTTGGCTCTCAAATCACACCGTGAACGTACTCCTCCACGCCTCGTGACGATAGCACGTCGACATACGCAAGCTACTCTGACGCAAACATCCCTACGCAGGCACATACCGGCATAATACGTTAGATCCACAAATAAACCTGTATTGAAGGTATCTGTATAGTCTCCACGGACACAGACACATCACCATACGCGCCGGAGCACGCCAGACTCCACTGCAGGCAAAATGCTCGACGTTCTACTTCACAACCGACGCGTGCTGCGTTACGGGTAGCGCAGTGGGCAGAAATACTTCCGACTGACGCAGCTCCTCAGGCGAGGAAATACCCGATGACCTCGGGACGTCATTTGTGTTTTACAACACCTTCCGTTTGTCACCTAGGCCGTGAGACCATTCATCGTGTTGTACTTTCATATTTTCTTAACACGTCAGTTTATGGATGAGGTATAGAACTCCCCAAGTGAGGAGCCCAGGTTATTCATCGGGCTGCCTGTTCATATTTTCTCAAGTTCAGTTTATGGATGAGGTATAGAGCTCCTCAAGCGAGGAGCCCAGGTTGCTGCCGGTTCATATTTTCTCAAGTTCAGTTTGTGGGTGAGGTATAGAGCTCCTCAAGTGAGGAGCCTAAACAAAGTTTAAGTGCTCCCTTACCGTATTTACCGTATCTACCGTGCCGGTAAGCACTCACCGCGTGGGAGCACACGTAGCACGTGAATAGGAGGACGAGCGAGCCAATGTTGACCGCCAGTTCATAACCCTTCACGGCGGAGAGCATGGGAAGCAAGATATAGACGGGGACCAGGACAGCCGACCCAATCCTCTGCGACGTTTGGATGCCCAGCCGCGGCGTGAGGTTCGGCACCGCAATCATCTCGAAGACCAGCACCATCAACCCGCAAATAAAGTACACCTGCCAGGAAGAAGAGAAAAATAAGAGAGGTGTGCGTGCACAGGTAGGCGGAGCACGCGTAGAGCCCAAAGACGAGCGACGGCAATCAGCATATTCGTCGGTACAGTCGTTGTGGGGAGATTTCCATCACGACATCTTCAACCCCCACCCTCCACTCTTTGCAGTTGTTTGCACGGCATCTAAACTTGTCGGTGGGCGATATAAGGGATCCGGATACCGCTCTAATGCAGACTTTCCCGCGCACATATTACGTTCGAGGCCACCCCAAACGGAAATAGCGGATGTACGATGTTTCTTGCGGTAATGCTGCGCAGAACCTGAAACACTCGAACGTAAACATACAGCGGATTATGTACCCCCTACAGGCGGTCGTGGGAAATGCCGGACGCACATCGTCTCTCGCAGTAATGCTGCACGTAACCTAAAATGCTCGAACGTCAAGATACAGCGTACAACCGATGGTGTACGCACTACACGCTGGTCGTGGGAAACTTGCTACATTCGGGACGGCAGGGAAGAGGAGGGGGAGGGTGTGCAGTGTCCCCGTCCGGACAATGCCTCTATTTCAGGACGACTACTCTAACGTCAACTTGAACACCACACGCCAATGCTGTGGTGGTCTCCCTTTAGTGCCGGTATTGGCCAGCCAACAATACCGGCAATATACCAGACTGAGGTACTATTGGGTATACTACCGATACTTGGTTTTAACATAGCGGGTTCCGGTGGTGCCAAGCGATTTCACCGACATTATACCGTACCGCAAACAGGCACTATTGAAAACCTGCAACATCAAGGAGACCCGATCTGTATAAACATAGGGGTCCTACCTGCCCCATCTGCAGAGTTGACCAGCCCAATCCCCCCTTGGCCAGGGTGGTGAGAGACCACAGGCTATACACCTCATCGAACCCGGAGAATGACATCTTTTGGAGGTGAAAAAAAGGATGGGCAGGAGAAGAACGGCATGTTTGTGGTCAGTCGTCGCTGACAACTTTGGAAAGTGAGCAAGAACCGGCAGGAGAAGCACGGCATGTGTGTATGTCGTTAGTAGTCGGTGATGGGCCGTGTTCATGGATCCGACGCGTCTTATCGGTACTGATTGTTAGGCATGACACCGAAGGAGGTGTAGTATACAATGTACCAGGGTAATAGACTGTGTGTTCGTGGTGGGATATATATATATATGTACTTCGTATAAACTAGGGATTATGGCCGACCCCTCCACCCCAATGGCGGATGGTAGTGATGATTATCACCAGGGTGGTATACTCCGGGGGTATGGTATACAACGTTCTGGGTGATATACACCGTCGAATGCGGTGCACATGTCTGGGGTTAATCCAGTCTCCCCTTGGCTAGGGTGGTGAGGGACCACAGGCTGTACACCTCATCAAACCCGGATAATGAAAACTTGAGAGGGGAAAGAAACAAGGGAGGAGAAGGAGAATACGGCATGTTTGTGGTCAGTCGTCCGCGATGAATCATGTACATGGTGTCCGTTTCACCGCACGCGTGTCTTGAGTTGCTGATAGGCTCTGAAAGTTGTTCCGTTCTTGGTGTTAAGCTAGAAACAAAGAAACTAATGCGACGGGTGAGCCATAAGCTACGTATACCGTAAATATCGCATGCTAACACACCCCCTTGGACAAAATTCCGAGATATTAAACGCGGAGAGCGTAAACGCTTAGCGATGTGTCTTCGGAAATATTTCGACGAGATCGTTCCGAACCACCATTTTCGCTGTTTGTGCCTCTCCTTGTTCTGCAGAAAATCGTCTCGGCTCATAGTCGCAGGAGGTGTGCTGCCGTGCGTGTTATACGGTATTATGCCCGTACAGAAATACAACTAGTACATTTACTCTACGCAAATGATAGTCACTCATGGAGTCAAACGCCCGACGCACTATACCCAACTCGGAAGGACACAAGCACGAGGAGCAAGAATACACACACCGAATACACGACGTCGATGAAAAGGAGAAGGCGGATGTCATTTCGTGCCAACAAGCTTTCCGGCTTCAGATCTCTCGTGTCGCCCCCGATGAGTCCGTGTTCAGCTTGGCCAGAACTGTTCTGTATGGCAACCGGAAGCGTCGTCTCTGGCAACATCCAAGATGGGTTTTTCACACCGGATTCTTCCACCTGCAGGCTGCACTCTGCTTTCGTGGAAGATGTGTAGTCGATGTCAAGGACGTCGAACCCGTTGTTGTTGTTGTTGTTGTTGTTGTTGTTGTTGAAGTTGTCTTCATCGTTGTAGAAAGCGTCGAAGCACGTCGAAGAACAGCATAGCTTTGCGCTTTGCGGGGACGGGGTAGGCGAAGCGACAGAGGGAGATGACGTGATGGTTCTTAACCGCATTGGCTATAAACTACTCCCACTGCCGTTGACGATTATTGCAGGCAAGGAACATCACAGCTACTACCACGAGATTGTTAGTACAAGGGTCATTCCTACCGAACAAAAATAATCAGGAATCGTGACACAAAAACGTGACATTTTCACGAACCGTGATTTTTGTCATTAATCCTGACTTTGAAAAGTTTCGAGAATTTCCATAAAAAATGATGTCAGTCTGATTCCTGACAAAAAACGTGATTTTCTTGTTGAAAACGCGACTTTTCAGAATTTTTAAATGTCACGAATCGTGAGTTTTTGCGTTCGATAGGAACGACCCTAAAAGCCAGCTTTTTTGCTTGTCATCTGTAGTTGTATCTCCAAATAGAGACCAATAAATATGGAGAGTACGCCGGTACAAGACTACGCCGTTATCATGCGATGTATGCCGATGCACAGCGCGATTTGATTTGTGCCTTGGGAGATTGGGCTCGGGTATATTGGCAATAATTGTCTGCTTCGTAAAGTCGACCGTGATCAAAACGATGGCCTCCACCTTTGTGATTAGTGTTGATCAAGCGGTACGATACTATAGGTCAGGGTTGGAGTATGGGTGAAGTGTCGCTCGCCGCAGTGCGGATGAGCTAAATGTTTTGGTTTATCGTCGGAAGCGAAAACAATCCGCAAACTTCACTCATTAAATATATGAATCACAACCCTTGAGCCCGTGGAGTACTTGCTCTTACTTACACAAGACGTTCGGTGCCCTGTGGTACAGGAACAGGTCATTCCTAACACTCGATTTACATCAGATTAGGTAGACCTTTGGGCCACTACCGGCGACCAGCCTGATCTCCGTACGGCAACAAGCACTGCAATCATACACTCCGTGCATGTTTGCCGAGAATCGACGGCGGTCTTTTCTTGATACATCTACAGTCGTGTTGAACCGGGGCGCATCGGTATTCGTATACAAGAAGTGTGGGAAGGAGGAGCGTAACAGACCTACGTTAGTGGCCAAGCTCCTAACTGCATTACGCTACTGCGTTGGCGGTTGGCACTCTTTGACGGTACACGCTTGATGGGTATTGTAGGGCCGGCGTGTCGTACTCGTACATCGGTGTGAGAGACGTCCCACAGAGTAGATTCAGAGAGACACCAGGACACAATCGACGGAAAGTGTTCTCACGTGGTTAGACTGTGCACGGTTGCCCTGCTTGCACAACCTATCAATAATACACACTCGGACCGGATTTAGAACCAAACCACTCACACGTTTATGGCTAGTTTTGATGCTGTTGTCCTCACGTAACGCATCCTCATAATCTACCTCTGTATTTTTGAGATGAACGACACTGTGGCGGCAGCGGGCTAAGCCCCTGGAAAACCCTTGATATAAACTTACAGCGTTAGTCGTACATTGCGCCGAGCGGTACTTTATTCCTTCTTTCCGCCGAGGCGGTACGAGGCTAAAGACGTTCGAAACACCGGGTGATCTGAGGACATTGTGTCGCTCCAGCAACAACAATTGTTCTTCGGGGCAGTCACTGTCAAAGCCGAACACTGTCTTGGCTCCAAGCGCAACGCTACTGTTTTGGAAGGGCGTATCACCTGTAGTCATACCCACCCTTGCCTACATCGTGTGAGGGCATCACACCCCATCTAGACACGGTGTCGGTGTCACTCACATTTCCTCGAAGGGTCCTGATTGCTGCGGATCCATAATGAAAACCATCACCAGTGGCAACGACAAGAGCGCCAAGCCAGCCGCGACAATGTTCGGAAGAAGGTATGGATACCTGTAGTGTATATATTCCGACGGGATGCACAGAATACAGACACCAATTGGGAAACAGCCCGACCACAACTAGTCCGCACGGAATGATTTGTCCAATACATGTGTTAGTTGGGAAACAGCTCGACCACAACTAACGCGCGCAGTTGCAGCCACACCATCCAGCCCCAAGGCTTGGTTGTGCACAACGCCGACAATTGCAGTCAGGTCAAAACCCGAGTAGATGGCTTGCCGATTTTGAACCATGCCCTCCCTGTTGCACGGCGTTAGTTGCATGCAGCAACAAATACTGGACGTGGTCATACGCTGCACCCTAACTCGAGATCAATGGGCTTATTGCTGGATATAATCTGATTTCAATAATACACTTGGTTAATAAAATCCCGCACAGCTTAGTGACAAGCACAGGCCTCATCAATGTTCCGACCAATATTGGCTGATACCAGTGGATTTCATGACTATTCTCCATCAATCCTCCCGCACAATGACGCTATCAGGCCCCATCACTATTGTGCCAAGTACCTTCCGAAGATGCCATCCCCCGAGAAGGTTTGAGGGTGGTATACAGCCGGCTCCGCCAATATTCCACCAACGCCAGGCCCCAAGATCGCTCCGAGCGACCAGCCAGCTAGTGATTGTCACGAGTTGCAATATTTATCGAGATAAAATAGCCACGGGGGGGAGGGGGGAGATAGTGTGTGGTGTGGTGTGGTGTGGTGCGGTGTGGTGTGGTGTGGTGTGGTGTGGGGTGGTGTGGTGTGATGTGGTGTGGTGTGGTGTGGTGTGGTGTGGTGTGGTGTGGTGTGGTGTGGTGTGGTGTGGTGTGGTGTGGTGTGGTG
>JAYJMJ010280143.1:0-11798 GCA_036873875.1 Laminaria ephemera
GCGTGCTACGATAGAGGTAGCACTTTTCGGCAGAAACGTTTTCTGAATGACGGGGCTCCTTAACCAAAAATCGTCGGGACTTGACTATTTTTTTTTGCAATAAAGTTTAGCTGTATACCTAGGCCATGGGATTGTTCATCGGGTAGCACTTTTATTTTTCCCCAAATCAGTTTTTTTGGAGAGGTATTAAAGCTCCACAAGTGAGGAGCCTCAGAAAAAAATGGGTGTACCTCTACCGTAGAATGCGTCCTTAAGGGTACCGCACCAACGCGGGTCTATGCCTGTAGACGCATGCTACGGCGGAGATGCACCATTTTTTTTTCTGAAGCTCCTCGCTTGAGAGGAGCTCTATCCTCTTCACCAGAAGTGATTCGGGGGAAAAATAAAAGTAATACCCGAGGAAGGATCTAAATGACCCTAGTAGGTATACAGTGAAAACTATTGCAAAGAAGGAATGGACTTCCGACGATTTTGGGTTAAGGAGCCCCGTCGATCAGAAAGAGTTTCAGACAAAAACAAAGTGCTACCTCTATCATACATAACGTGCGTCTGTATCCCTATCGCAGAACGCGTCGGTGGCCGCAAAATGTTAAGGTGGCACAAAAGCACGGACATGGGACGACACATATCAGCGCGGAAGCCGTGCAGCGAAAGATGCGTCTGTGACATGACAAGCGTAGTGCGATATAACGAAAATCCGCGACAAAGATCGAGGAACATGGATTAAAAATGTTTCACGTGCGGACCTGGTACTTGCGCTCCACGCCACATCCCGTCGTCCTGTGCTTGACAGTTACGCGTGCTGCTGCAACTTCGGGGGAGATGTTACGTCTTAGCCGCCTTACATTTCACGATACTGCAAGCATATACATGTAGATTGCAGGGCGCATTTTAGGTGTTGCGCTGTTGCGTAAACGCAACAGTTCCCGCGAAATCAGGCATATGCTCAACACGCGCCAAAGTCGTGTTGCAGCTTTCTGCAGAACGTCACGTTGAATTGCGCAACACGTTTTGCCGCAGGCAAAAAACAAAATGCGGAGCCGTTTGCGCCGCAGGCGTAAATGTTTTGGGGCTCTTAATCTTTGCCGTGTTTTTATACTGTTTCCGCCGCAGACGAGTATTTCTTCAGGTTCTTTTTGTACTGTACCAGTCATGTTGGAGCAAACAGATAGAAATTTGTACGTTTCACCTACGATGATATCTCTTTAGGCTCTCTAAAATGGTTAAAAGTTTACATGATGCAGCAAAAAGCATATTTGTGTGTTTTCTTCCGTCGTATTTTAGCGTAAGTATCGCAAACAATTAACTCCGGCGGATGCTGCGCAGGGAGCGGCCTCCGGCGGCCCTCCGGGAGCCCTCCAGGAGCCCTCCGGGAGACCTCCGGGTGGCCTCCGGGGGACCTCCGGGAGACCTCCGGGGGACCTCCGGGAGACCTCCGGGGACCCTGCGGGGTGTGCAATGCACCTCCGGCGCGTATTGCGCTGCAGGCAACACGGGCCAATGGCCTAAAATGCACTCTTGTAGATAGTACCACCGTGCAGACGACCGACCTTCACGGTAAGGTCTAGGCAATGGTTCAGTAGGAGGTAGGAGACAAAAATATTTTAAAGTGTCGAACAGGTCAAAATCAGACAAAACGCACAGTTGCTGCATGCCTCCCAAGGTGCTCAGCCCAGGTGTTTGTTCAGGTTTTCACAGCAGATTCCATGTGGGTACATTTGCACTCTTTTACTCAACATGTAACGGCCGACTACTGTGGTGGCTAAGAACGACACGGCGGACGACAAGGGCTCAAAACAGACATAGAAGGCACCGCACACGATACAGAGAGAAGAAACCAAGAACTGCGTCTCGAATCGTAGCCGACGATAGGGGTGTCATAGCGCCAAATGTTTCTGCAGCTCCACATACGGAGAACCCTCCACCCATCCACCGACTTCGAGAAAAATATAAGCGCACCCCGACGAATATTCCAACGGCCTAGGTACAGAACGTAACCCGCAAGACATTCCGACGATATTGGGGCAGTTTCCTCAGTTGAAAAGCCTCGTCGGGCCTAACCGTTCTCGGCAAAAACTGCTGCCTTCCTTGTAGCACACGTTCGAGATATACCTGGCATGCTTTATGTTGTATTTAATATGCTACGAAGGGGTGCAATAAGTGTTTTAGATGAGCATGTAGCTCAAAGTGATGCCGGTGGGGTTTTGGGTAGGTCTAAAACGCTACCGGATTTTTCGCATTTCGAACGCTGTACGATATCTTCTCATCATGCTGTCTCGACACGCTGGTCAATCACTAATCCCGCTCCCCGTATATCATCCCATGAAAAATAACGGTTGGGACTGACTATTACGGAGGGCCATAGTATTCAAAACCCACGATATACTCAAGAGCCTATATATTCCCCTGTTTTTACCAACCATATTTGGTCCTGACTACTATGTTCCCCCGTGTTTGGAGGACCTATAGTCTCCTAAGAACTTCTTCTGTGATGATTTCTTCATGAATATCGCAAGTCACGTCCGGGCAGGAAGGCCTTTGGTACATATTTGCTTAAGCCTATGTTTGAATTGAGGCAAGCCCAAGAGCGAAGCGCCAGATTGTCTTGTTAGTGCTCTTGGCTAACAAGGCAACATATTAACGGGGTGATACGTATAAGCTGCCATCGTAGACAGAGGCGCATTCTTACCGAAGCCTTTTTTTTCCGAAAAATTCCAAATTTTGTAGATATTTTGGATTTTGTATCGAAATACGGAGGCGTTCTGTCACTTTGTTGGAAATTCAACAGAGTGAAAAAACAAGCAAAGCATAAAATTCCAAAAACTTATTTTTGTGTGGCATTTAGTTGGAAATCAAGTTTTTGTTTTTGAAAAAAAAAATGGAAATTTCAACAACGCTTGCTTCGATAAGAATGGCCCTATATTGTCGATACTGTAGTGTGCGGTGTATCCGTCGCGTGATATTTAATGCAAGGATGCCTGTGCATGACCAATTCTGATCAACCCAGTGACTTACAGACCAGAAAAGGTTTCCATTCATAGCACACTAGAAACACATCTCGTTCAACCGAAACAAGCTTCGAGTGTGCAGCAGTGGCCCGTGTGACAGTGGTGTCAGTACGATGGTATGGACCAGTTTTGAAGCGTGGTATCTGCGTTTGACAAAATGCGCTGTTGACGCGTGCTACGATAGAGGTAGCACTCTTCGGCAGAAAAGTTTTCTGAATGAGGGGGCTCCTTAACCAAAAATCGTCGGAACTTGACTATTTTTGTTTTGCAATAAATTTCGTTGTATACCTAGGCCATGGGATTGTTCATCGGGTAGCACTTTTATTTTTCCCCAAATCAGTTTTTTTGGAGAGGTACTAAAGCTCCACAAGTGAGGAGCTTCAGAAAAAAAAGGGTGTACCTCTACCGTGGAATGCGTCTGTTTCAACTGTGCGTTGTTTTCCAGCGACTCATGCTACGATAGAGGTGCGCCAGTTTTTTTTCCTGAGGCGCCTCGCTTGAGGAGCTCTATACCTCTCCAAAACAATATTGTTGAGTGAACTGAAAGTGCAACTCGATGAACAAACCCATGGCCTAGGTATACAAAAAATTCAGATTGCAAAACAAGAACGACATTCCGACGATGTTGGGTTAAGGAGCCCCGTCATTCAGAAACAAAAAAAGACAAAAATTTCTACCTCTATCGTGGCACGCGTCCATGGCCTGGACTTTGTGATGTGTTTGTACACACGACAGGGGTAGCTCCTAATTTTCGTCTCGGCTCCTCAGACACATGCTACGAGAGAGGCGCACAAGTTTTTTTCTGAGGGTCCTCACTTGAGGAGCTCTGTAATCCACCCACAAACTGTGTTTTTGAGTAACCTAAAAGGGCAACCCGATCAACAAACCCATGGCCTAGGTATACAAAACATAATACTGAAAAAAAAGAACGAAAGTTCCGACGAATTTGGGTTAAGGGCCCTCGTCATTCAGAAAACAAAATGCCAGAAAGTACCTATAGTACGGTAGAGGTGCACCCATTTTTTTCTGGAGCTCCTCACTTGAGGGTCTCTATACCTCTCCCAAACCTGATTTGGGGGGCAGTAAAAGTGCTACTCGATGAACAATCCCATGACCTAGGTATGCAGCGAAAAAATATTACGAAAAAAGAAAGAAATTCCGACGATTTGGGGTTAAGAAGACCCGTCATTCAGAAACATTTTCAGACTAAAATGCTACCTCGATCGTAGCACGCGTCCTCACATGGGGAGCTCTCCACTGCACCCACCCACTGACTCCGAGAAAAATGAAAGCGGAACCCGACGAATAAGCCAACGGCCTAGATATGGAACGTAGAACACAAGCTATTCCGACGATGCTGGATATTCCTGGTATAGCTTGTTCAGGTCAGGAGCCTCGCCGGTCAGATTTGGTTTCAGTAAAAGCTCCTACCTCCGTCGTAACACGCGTCAGCACGACACACAACGGAACTCAGCTATATTTCTTAAGAGCGCGAGGGGACCGACGGACACGAGCTCGAGATAGAGAGTACAACGGGAGGCGTGTCACCGTCATGTGCTACAACAGGGATAACACTTTTTTGGCAGAATTGTTTTTTCCCCAATAGCGGTGCTCGGAGCTTCATTCTTGTTCTTGCCAAGTATGACGTGTTGTACACCTAGGCCATGGTAGTGTTCATCTGCCAGCACGTTCATTTACCTCAAAATCAGTTTACGGGTGCTACGATAGCGGTGTAGTACCACTATTTTGTTTCTCGGGCTCCTCCTCACTTGAGGAGCTCTAAACCTCACCCAAAAAATGAATTTGTTTTTGAAGAATGAAAGCGCAACCCGAAGAACAAACTTATCGGCCTAGGCATACAAAAAAAGTTATATTGCAAAACAAGAATGACATTCCGACGATTTTGGGTTAAGGCGCCCCGTCTTACAGAAACAAAAAAAGCCGAAAAGTGCTACTTCTATCGTAGCACGCGTCTATACTAACTTCAGTATAAGGACTCAGAAAAACTTTGGCGCACCTCTACCATACCAGGTAGCACGTATCCGAGTGGGAACATTGAACAATTGGTTGTGACCCCTCCAGGCCCGGTGGGAAGTCTCCTGGCGTGTGGGCCCTCAAGCTCAACAACTTCATCAAAACGTGTTCGGGAGCCCGGAATAGCGGTCTCTTCGCCTGATTTGGTCGAGACTTTGAAAGGAGTCTCATTGCTCCCCACATAGTACAAGGATAGGTGGACCCAACCGAGTCAGATAGATATGACTTGTGGGTCCTTCTTTGTTGGTGAGTACCCACTACGTGGGCGGTCTACGTACGTAGCCAAACTCGAATGAATATATTGTTCGAGAAGGAGAGGCCGTCTTCATGTGTTTTTCTCTTCTACTAGTGTGTATTCGTCACTGCACCCCTCTTCACTCAGGTAGTACTTTGATACCACACGATCATCTGGAGTAATGAGGCGATATTGGCTTATTCCCACTCTTACCACTCGTATCATATAGCAAGGGGCGCCCCTGGCTCCACGGAATACACCCCATATATACCGTACTGTGACGCTCCCTACGATAGGGGTCGCACATTTTGGGCCAAATATTTCTGGGTGAGAAACGACGAGCTACCCAAATCGTTGGAATGCCGTTGTTGTTTGCAAAGTTAGGTTTTGATTCACCTGGGCCATTGTATTGTTCATGGCGTTGCACTTTCCGTTCTTTCTCAAAATTCGGTTTCGCGTGTAAAGCTAAGAGCTCCTCCAGTGAGGCGTCTCGGACAATTACGGCGCGCCTCCGCCGTAGCATACGTCCTGTATAACATGTCAGTTTACCGTTCTTTTGCTGGACGCATTCTACGGTGGTAGAGGTACACCCTTTTTTTTCTGAGGCTCCTCACTTGTGGAGCTTTAATACCTCTCCAAACAAACTGATTTGGGGAAAAATAAAAGTGCTACCCGATGAACAATCCCATGGCCTAGGTATACAACTAAACTTTATTGCAAAAAAAAATAGTCAAGTTCCGACGATTTTTGGGTAAGGAGCCCCGTCATTCAGAAAACGTTTCTGCCGAAAAGTGCTACCTCTATCGTAGCACGCGTCGCTGTCGCACCGACTCAGCACTGGGTTCGACGCGTGTAGATTGCCGTATTCCCGACGACTCCGACGCTCTTCGCGTGTACAGGTCCGGACGAGCTCGCGCAAACTTGCTGGGCTTGTCTTGTAGGAACCCGTCTCCAGTTGACGAATGCTACGATAAGAGTAGCATATGACGTTTGACACGTGCTGCGATAGAGGCAACACTTTTGGCTGTTTTTTTTTCTTCTGAAAGACGGGGGGGGCTCCTTAACCCAATATCGTCGGAACTTCACAATTTGTTGTTTTTTGCAATAATTTTCGTTGTACACCTATTAATAGGCCATGGGATTTTCCAGCGTGTAGCATCTTGTATTTTGTCCCCCAAAACAAGTTTTTGGAGAGGTGCAGAGGAGGTCCTCAAGTGAGGAGCCTCCAGAAAAACAATGGTACACCTCAACCTGTAGCATGCATGCGTATTTTCTGATGGCTCCTCGTGTGAGGAGCTCTCCACCTCATCCATCCCCTAACTTCGAAAAAAAATGAGAGGAAAAATCGAACGGCCTTGCTTGGTATACAACATTAAACACCAGGCATTCCAACGATGTTGGGTAGACGCGTGATGCGATAGAGGTAGCACTTTTGTATTTTTTGTTGTTTCTGAATGACGGGGCTCCTTAACGCAAACTCGTCGGGTTTGTCATTCTTGTTTTGGCAATATTTACTTTTTTGTATACATACCTAGGCCATGGGTTTGTTCATCGGGTCGCTCTTTTAGTTCACTCAAACTCATTTTTTGGGTGAGGTGTAGAGATCCGCAAGTGAGGAGCCATAAGAAAAATAATGGTGCACTTCTACCGTACGATGTTGGGTGGCTTCCTCCCTTGAGGAGCCTCGAATACACGCCACTACTGTAGAGGTGCGCCCTACGTTTTCGGAGGGGTGTTACTTGAGGAGCTCTATACCCCCACCCAAAAACGGATGTTGAGAAAATAAAATAAAAGTGCTCCCCGATGAACAACCCCATGGCCTAGGAATACAAGAAAACACATTTCCCAAAAAAAACAAAACGATTTTTCGACGATTTGGGGTTAGAGAGCCCCGTCATTCAGAAAGAATTTCGGCCAAAAACGTGTTACCTCTGTTGTAGCACGTGTCCTCGTCAGCAAGAAACGATTCCGGTTAAGCCTGGTACCCCTATCGTAAGCACTCGTTAGTTGGTCGCGGTGGTCGAGTTGCGGTGATAAAAGTATGATCGTATGGACCGCCCACTTCTGTACTTGTTTCGGGTTTTGTCCGACGGTTTCAAGCTTGGTCATTCCGCTGTTTTCTGTGAGCTAGAACTAATACATGGTACCGTCATATCACTGCCATGGGCGCCCGTCGCATTGCCGTCCCAGTTTCGTAACGATGTCATGGGAGCCATAACATTACACAAGAGCCTATGACATTTGATGGGGGTGTGTGATCCTTCAGGAACTTTCATGGGCATTCATGGCGATGGCACGGCGATGGCATGATCCTTCAGGAACCTTCATGGGCATTCATGGCGATGGCATGGCGATGGCATCGGCTTTTATGGCCTTGCCATGGGGTTTCATGGGACGGAATGCCGTGGCGTGCCATGGACAACACCATATAATTGCAATGAAAATATGGCAATCCCATGAAACCTTCCCATGGCAGTGTCTTAGGAGGCCCCATGGTACTGGCCTGAAATCACCATAGTCATGCTATGGCCCTGCCAACAATAATCGAGCCAGCCCCAACACTAATTCGAACCCTGCGCCCATGGCAATGCGTCCTTGTGGCAGGCTATGGCGCTCGCTGCTTGTGTCATTCGCCACTGGCCTTCATGACAGTGCGATGGCAGTGCGTTGTCAGGCGGCAGTGCCTTGGCAGTTCCATGGCCTTGGAAGTGAATTGAAGACCCATGGCAATGCCATGGCATACCATGGCAGTGATTAAAATATCGCACAACGTGCATCACTGCTATTGGATGTACGTTGTTTGACATTGTCATCATGGCGCGTCATGGTAGGCCACAAGGCGTGCAATGGCCTCGCCGTGGGCTTTGAAGGCGTCCATCGTACTTCATGGGAGCTCTTGACATTTCATGGGCGTTCATGGGCTTCTATAGCAATACCATGGCGTCCCATGAGCTTTTATGGCATTGCTATTGGTTTCCATGGTACCGACGGCCATGACATGTCATGAATATTTCGATGGCGTTGCGATGATAATCGCTCATAGCAGTGTCATGGGAGGTCCCATGGAGCTGCCCTGGAGCAGACTTCGCCGTACTATGGCATTCTTAACCCTGCACCGGACCATATCCATAATCTCGACCTTGACCCTGGACCCTACCCCAGGCCGACGTCGGGCAGTGTTTATTCGAAGGGACGCAGGCTACCGTGGGGCTGCATCGATTTTTTCTGAGGCTCTTCACCTGAGGAGCACTATACCTCACCCATAAAAAATATAAATATTGAGGTCAAAAAAGAAATTGCAACCCGACGGGACAATCCCGTGGCCTCAGTATACAACGAGTGACACCGCAAAATAAAGGATGGCATTCCGACGACTTTGGGTTAAGGATCCCCGTCATTCAGAAAATATATTTTTTTCCAAAATGGGCTGCCCCTATGGTAGCACGTATCTGGTGTGCCATAGCGCGTGCCATGTCAATATCGTGACACGGCCATGGGCCTTCACGTCAATACCATGGCAGTGTTATTGCCCTGCCACGACCCCGTCATGAAGGCCCGTGGCAGTGCCTCAAGAAAATCAAACGATGGGCGTCGTTGGAACATCGTTAGAACTCCATCACAAAAGTCATACGAAGTACATACGAAAAGCAATCCTACCTCGTAGCTCGTTTTGTTGATGTATAATATGATGGCACCAAATGGAATGTTCGGCGCCTTGTCGCGGGCCTGTATTGGCGTGGAAGCTAATACTACAGCTTGAGTGAGTTTTCCGCGGCCGTACTGCTGTACCAAGGTATCCAGCTGTGCGTATCACTTTATGATACAATCAGTGTAATCTCGGTATATGTTGTAGTCCTGTATAATTACTCCTACCAAATGAACTTCGGGCTGATAGACGTGGTTCCAACTGCTGAGCCGACGGAATTTTTCGTGTATGCATCTTGGGGAGGGGTTCAAAAGGTCGTGAAGCTCTAGTCCCAAGCACCACTCAGTGCATTCGTATCAAAACGACATATATCCATCTCGCCAAGCATAGCAATGTCGCTCAGGAAAACATGGATAGGATCAACATTTGGCAAACTCAATGACTCCAGGCCTACCCTGGTACAGTACAGGATACCCAATAAGGAACAGGGCAACAAGAAACGCAGGCTGGGATTTACACAAAAGTAAGAAATTCGGGAGCCGTACTGTAGAACGCACCGTCGCCCAAATAAGAAACCCAGCCTGGATCAGAATGCCGATTTCTTGTTTACACTGGGTGTCCTGCACTGCTGTATCGAACTTTTTTTCATATGTAAAGCATGCCTGCAGCGCAGCTTCCACAGCAACGTAGACCAGAGTGGCAGTGATGGAGGCAACCGGCGATCGCAGGAACGTACTGCTGCCCTCTCGGCCGGCTGCGGGTTAGTGCCGCTGCCGCTGCCGCTTGTAAGTAGCAACAACAGTGGATCATCTTTCTATCGCCGAACTCACTCAACGAATGGTCGTTTGTTGCAATGGTACGGGATAAACAAAACAAAAATACAAAAAGACGACGACAGCGCCGCTCTTCTCTCACGATAGAGGCGGCCGTGGTGAAAGCAAGCACGAAGTCGGCAAGCCCGCACTTCTCTCCCCTCGGCTGCCTACGGAAATGGCGCTGCTGCTGCTGCTGCTGCTGCTTCTGTTGCTGTCTGCCGTCTACCATCTATCGGTGGCACTCCCTAAACGAATTAATTGTTTTATACGGAATCGATACGCAGTGGGTATGAAACAAACTGCCGACAGCTCAGTGCTCGCACCATGGAGACATTCGTCGGGAAGGCCAATGAACACAACGGCAGCAAGCACGCACTGCAGCCTGTTCGGCTGGCGGCGGGAATGGCATTGCTGCTTCTGCTGCGGCTGGTGCTGCTGTCTCTGCTGTCTCTGGCAGCAGCAGTTATGGCCCATCTTGTATCTATCGCAGACACTCACTCAACGAACGATCTTTGTTTTTTTACGGGATCGGTACGCACTGGCAATAAAAATAAACCACGGAGGATACGAAGTGCAGTGCTTCTCGGAAGATAGAGACGTGCGTAGTGAAAGCCAGCACGACGACAGTAAGACCACACTCCTGCCCTCTCGGTTTGTTATGAGATAACCGCGCTGACGATGCTACAGCAGCAGCATGCAGTGTGTGGTAGCACACTTCACATCGAAAATGTGATCGAAACGATCCCAGGCTCGCTTGCTTTGCCTTCCGCAATGATACGAAGAGAGGGACAGAAGAAAGAAAGCCACCAAAACTTAGTGAGGCTCACACACAATCCACCATGACCCTACCTGCTCCGCGCGTTGAGAGCGACCGTCGATGGCAGGTGCCACACACGACCCCCCAAGCTGCTGGCGTAAGTTGCAGTTGCCACGATCTGAAAAGGCCCAGCTCCTACGTATTCTACCATTTTTGTTTTGGGGGTTTCAATGTCTGCGGAGGCCACAAAATGAAGTGGGAAAAACGAACAATCAATTGCTATCGTTGATCCGTGCCACCGGTGCGGCAACGAAACAATTGCGCCACCAAACCTCTAACGAGGGGGCTACCGGGCTACCCCCTACGACGATGATCATCGCGATATACTATGCCAACCTGCCTTGGAGCTGTCTACTGCACCACCTACACTACAGTAGACGCAGTAGCAGTAGTCTAGTAGGAGCAAAAGTATATATACTACACAGTGGTGTTAATTTCTCGATCTCGTTATATTCTCGAAAAACTGGCTTTTTTTTAGTCTGATCCCATCTATTATCTTTGCACTTTTGCTTTCTCCTTCTCCCTCCGTAGTCGTAACTCAGATGCGGGGCCACTTAGCAAGCTTTTCTCCCCCTTCTCCACTACGGTACGCGCCTTCATTTTTATCGCAAGAAAGATGGTATAGCTGTCGCTAGGAACTCTTGCAGCAGGATATTTAGGTGTAATTAACTGTCGTCAATTTGTGTACGCTGGTATATCGAATGCACCGTCGCTAGCTGTTGTGTGTGTTTCATCCCATTTATTCTGTGCGCCAGTCAGATGTTTGACGCACCAGCCGGGGTCACACAGTAACATGTGTTGTCTGGCCTGAATTGAGGCAATACAATTGTTTTGTTTCTGAACCATAACAAAAAATGATGTAAACCGTTATTTTCGTGTATTCGATTTGAACACGAATATTTTGTGGTATACTAACTCCACTTGGGATAAAATCTAGAATATTCTATTGAAACCGCCTTGCGCAGAAAATCATAAGCTTTCCGTTTCTTAACTCGTGTTTTTTTGTCCCATACTTTTTGAACGCTGGTCATTTTCGTTTTCGATTAATTTTGTTTTTCGGAAATAAAATCGATTTAATACCCTTACTTTGTCGTATATTCACTCCGCTTTGAATAATATGTTAATAGGGATGTGAAGGTAGCGTGTGTACCAGCGCGTAGCTGATATGTACGCTTAGACCCGCTTGCCGATGACCGACAAGACACAGTCTTATTTGAGGGTGAACGCTTGAGTTGCTGTGAGG
>JAYJMJ010280154.1:0-11797 GCA_036873875.1 Laminaria ephemera
ACTCAGTTGTATGTCGAACTCTCAACCTACCCGCGGCTAGCGCCTACGGCTCAATGGGAATAGCGCCTGCGGCTCAATGGGAGTGCCATCGGGTTAGCGCCTGTGGCTCAAGACTCTGTGTTGGGAAATAACTCGGCGGGCTCGGAGGCCTGCGGCTTAGCAGAGAGTTTTGCCGGCGGTGCTCGCGTTGTCGATGGCGAGATGGCAAGGGTTCAGGTCGCTTGTTGGGTTGACTGGTTTTGGGTGGGAAATGGATTCTCGAACGGAACTTCCCACGGAAGCGTCTGCAAGTTCGTTGCGAACGCGATCAAACTTTTTTTCCAGTCGCACGAATGCATCAACAACGTGAGGATCGAATTGTGTCCCGCGACCTTCAACAACGATATCCATTGCGACTTGGTGCGTGAAGGCTTTCTTGTAAGGACGTTCGCTGGTTAGCGCGTCGTAGACGTCACACACCGAAACGATCCTCGCGGAAAGTGGAATGTCGGTTCCTTGGATGCAGCGAGGGTAGCCGGTGCCGTCGAAGCGTTCGTGATGGCACCAGGCAATGTCGCGAGCGACGTGTAGGAACTTCGCGTTTGGGTGTGCTTGAAGCGCGTCTTCGAGAGTGGAGCGACCAAGTTCCGCGTGCGTCTTCATCTCTTCGAATTCTTCGCGAGTCAGTTTGCCGGGCTTTCGCAGGATGCTGTCTGCGATGCCGACTTTGCCGATGTCGTGAAGCGGACTGGTCAGGTAGATCGAGCGTACGAAGTCCGCGTCGACTTGCTCCTGGTATGGTCCGCAACCTGCCAGTTCGCCAGCCAATATGCGGCCATACTCGCGGATGCGTTCCAAGTGAGCGCCGGTGTCGGAGTCGCGTGATTCGGCAAGTCGTGCCAATGCAAAGATCACGAGGTCACGACTTTCGAGCGAGACGATGCGTTCGGCGACTTTTAGTCGTACCGCTAGTTCGTCCGGCTTGAATGGTTTGGTGATGAAGTCGTCAGCACCCGACTGAAGTCCTTCGACAAGATCTTCGTGCGCGTTGTGCGAGGTGAGCATGATGACGTAGACGTAAGATCCCAAGTGACGCTCGCGGATGCGTCGGCATAGCTCGAATCCATCGACGTCCGGCATCTCTTTGTCGGTAATCACGACACGATAGTCGCCACGCTTCATCAATTCAAAAGCTTCACGACCATTCGTAGCGGTCTCTACCTGATGCCCTTGCGCATCAAGGAAACCAGCGAGTGTGATCGCGGTGGAGAGATCGTCGTCTACAACTAGGATTCGCACGTTGTGCTGCCTTCACCTTGGGGGGTGTTTTGGGGATTCAGCGGGGTGTCAGCTTCAGAGATCGTTTGGGCGGCGTCGAGGAATTCTTCGAAGGATGCGAGCAATTGGACACACAGATCGTTGAGAGAATCGACTTCTTGGGTTTTCGCATTGCGTTCGAGCGTGGCTGCGGTTTCCGATATGCGGTAGGCACCTGCGTTGGCTGCGGAACCTTTCAGTCGGTGAGCTGTCTTTCCAGCCTGCGTCAGATCCTGATTCTGAATCGCGTCGCGAAGGACGTTGAGATCCTCCTCGGCCCCTTTGGTAAAGGCGGAGAGTACACGATCGATCAGCTGCGCATTGCCAAGGCAACGGCTGCTCAGGTCTTCGTAGCAAAAGACCTCTTTCTCGTTTTGTTTGTGTGTGTGCACGTGGTTACCAGCCGATTTGGGGTGGTGGAAAGTACTCGATCTCTCCAGACCGATAGAGAAACGTAGGTTTTTTGAAACGCCAGAGAGGCATAAGTCACGTAGAAATGCCGGGAAACGTCTCCCTCTATCTCGGGGGGGTGCGGTTGCAGACCGAATAACCGTTGCGTCCGCATCGTATGGCGGGTGGAGAGGGACTCCGCCGTAGCTGCCGAAGAGAGATTGTTGCCACGATGTTAACGCTTGGTTAGCGCGAGTCGCACGGACGTGTAGCGTCTCTTGGGATGGAATGGCCTACGTGGAATGGCCTACATTTGCCGACGAATTGACGCTACAGGATATGTGGAATGCGCTCTAGCGTTCCGAGATGCCTCGGTAGGCATTCGCCGGCGGCAGGAGGTCGGCGATCGTATCTAATTCGCTGCCCGGGTTTACGGAGAAGTCCCAGGCGATGCGCGAAATGACTTTGGCTGTTTCCGCGAAGGCGGGTGCGTTTTGAAGACTGAAGCGAACCTCCTGGATAGCCTGCAGGGCTTCCTTTAGTCGTGGATCAGGAAGGCGATCGCAAATTTGAGCCAGTTCTTGCTGTACCGTACGGCAGTGTTTGGCATGCGTGGTCGCGTAGTTTCCTCGCCCCGTGGATTTCGAAGCGGCTCGCAAACTGAATTCCAGATCCGTCAGCACGCTGATCACGTACATTGTTCGCAAACGCTCGGGATCGGAAAAAGCATTCTGTCGGCCACCGGTTCGAAAGAAGTTGTGACGCATGCTTCCTTGCGACCAAGACACCATATTGAATTGCTGCGATCGGGCCGAATGCCCGGCGACATTGACGACTTCTTCGTCGTCGGTGATGTGGCAGCGAAAACAGCTGCGGGCGAGTGTGTAAAGGTTGGAAGGGTGTCGCATGCCCAGACGCGTGCTCTTTTCGATTCTTGTCTGGCGGTGAGCAGGCGACTCGTTCTCTTTGGTGACGGTCGGTCCACCGTAGTCGTTATGGACAAGAATCCAGTCTCGTGATGGACCGTGGCACGATTCGCAACTGATCGGAGCAATGGCTTTTTGGGTACCGTTGGTTTGACCTGGCTGGTAGTCGGCTTGGGGTGTGTAGTGACAGCGGAAGCAGCGTTGCGTACGTTTGACGGAGCTTCCTCCGATTGCCTTGGCCATCTGAATCGCGGCAGGGTCACGTTGCAAAGCTCTCGCATGAGAGAAGTGGGCGTGCTGCTTGAGTACTGTGACTTGCTCGGCATGGCACTTCTGGCATTGTTCAAAGCCCAACGTCTTTGTCGCATCGAAGCCACCGTTTACGTAGGGCGGGCCGCCTAGCGATGGCGACGAAAGGATGAAGAATATCAGAAGGGCGGAATACGTTCGGATTCTTGTCAGGTTACTCGTGTGCATACGGGTAGCTTATGCATAGTTGTGTATCCAGTGGAACGCCAAATTTTGGGCCCGTTTGGCGTTAACCGGAGACTTCGGTTGTTGACGAGTTGACCGCGGTTAGGTGGCGGTAGATAGTGTTGGAAGTTGAGCTTTCTAAAATAATTCTCTCCGTGAATGACGACTTGGAGTTGCAATGATGCGTTCGATACTTGTTGCCGCGTTCTTTTTCCTTGCGAGTGTTGCTTCTGCTGCGGATCGCCCGAACGTGCTGTGGCTTTCCACTGAAGATATTGGCCCGCAATTGGGTTGCTATGGGCATCCAGATGCGAACACGCCTGAACTGGATGCCTTTGCGGCGAATGGTTTGACATTTGATGTTTCGTGGTCGAACTACCCCGTGTGCGCGCCGGCTCGGACAACGATCATCACGGGCATCTATCCCGCAGCAACCGGCGGTGGTCACATGCGGAGCCAGGTACGGTTCCCAAAGAACCTGAAGTTCTTCCCGCAGTATTTGCGCGAGGCTGGCTACTATTGCACAAACAACAGTAAGACGGATTACAACCATCTCGAACCGGGGCAAGTGTGGGACGCTTCATCGAAGAAAGCCCACTATCGAGATCGCGCCAAGGATCAACCTTTCTTCGCGGTCTTCAACTACACCGGTACGCACGAAAGTAAGATCCGTAGTCGTCCTCATGAACAAGTGATTGATCCGTCAACGGTTCACATCCCGGCTTTTCATCCGGACTGTCCCGAGTCTAGACAAGATTGGGCTCAGTACCATGACAATATTCACAAGATGGATGGTTGGGTCGCGAAGCATTTGGCGGATCTGAAGTCGGCCGGTTTGACAGACAACACGATTGTTATTTTCTTTGGCGATCATGGTTCAGGGATGCCGCGTGATAAGCGTTTTCCTGGCAACTCCGGTTTGCATGTTCCGATGATCATGCATGTTCCCGATCCGTATCGCGAATTGGCTCCCGCTGGTTATTCGCCGGGCGCTCGCACAAAAGCTCCGTTCTGCTTTGTTGACTTGGCGCCCACCGTTTTGAGCTTGGCCGGAATTCAGCCGCCCACGTACATGCAGGGTTACGCAATCATGGGTAAGCACCGTGTGGATGCTCCCCAGTACGCGTACGGGTTTCGCGGCCGAATGGATGAGCGCGCCGATCAGGCCCGTTCTGTTCGCGACGAGCGATATATCTACTTACGTAATTACATGTTGTCTCGGATTCACGGACAAAAAGTCGACTATCAATTTCAGACGCCAACGACGCGAGTCTGGCGAGAAATGTTTGACGCAGGCAAGTTGAATGAGGCTCAGAGTCGTTTTTGGTCGAAGCGTGAGGCGGAAGAGTTGTATGACCTGCAGGCGGATCCTGACGAAGTCAAAAATCTCGCCGCTGATCCGGCGCACGCTGAGGTGTTGAAGCGTTTCCGCGCCGAGCTGCACCGTCACACCCTGGAAATTCGCGATGTCGAGATGTTGCCAGAGCCCATGTTGCATGCGATTAATGCGGAGCAAGCGCCTTATGACTATGCCCAAAGCGATGCTTATGAGCTGGAACCGACGTTGGCGTTGGCGAATGATGCGATGCAACGTGGACCGGAAATTCCAGCGAGCGTGATGCAGGCGCTAAAAAGCGACAAGGCCGTTCACCGCTACTGGGGTGCTGCGGGTCTGTTGGCACGTGAGAATGCTGCGGTTGATCAGGCACGCGATCAGTTGGTTGCTCTTTTGGATGACAAGTCACCAACGGTTCGTATTACGGCGGCCGAAGCGCTGGCTCGATTTGGCGGTGATGCGAATCGTAAGCAGGCGATAGACGTGCTGATGAAGAATTCGGATTGCACGCATTCAAGTATTTTCGACAGTATCTGGGCGATGAACGCACTGGAGATTATCGGTGTTTCGGACGAGCAGCGCGAAGCGATCGGCAACTTGCCGAACAAGACACCGACGGCGGCGGCGCGAAATAGTGCCTACGTAGGACAGATGATCGGGAATATTACGGGTAAGAAGCCGGCGAAAAAGGTTCGTAAGCAAAACCAGAAGCAGCGAGAGCGGAAGGCGAAGAAGGCGGCGTAGGCAATCGCCGGTCGATTTGCTGTGGGTGGGGTCGCAAGAATTCAGACCATTTTGCATCCTGCTACGATCTGAATTCTTGCGACTCCAGCTACAAAGCGGTGAGTAATGGCGGCAGGATGCTACCGCTACTCCGCCCGCAATGCATCGATGGGACTGAGTGCTGCTGCCCGAATCGCTGGATAGATTCCCGAGACGATTCCTGTGAGTAGCGCCACGCCGATGGCTTCGAAAACGGACCAAGGCGTGATGATGGTGTCCATTCCGGACCAGTGCGAGACAAGAAAAGGTGCCGCGATACCTGCGATGGCGCCGACTCCGCTGCCGGTGATGGAAAGTACGCCAGTCTCGACGAGGAATTGCCAGACAATGTCGCGTCTCTTGGCGCCGAGCGCGCGGCGGATGCCGATCTCTTTCGTCCGCTCCGTTACGGTAGCGAGCATGATATTCATGATGCCGATCCCGCCGACCAGAAGCGAAATGGCGGCGGTCGAACCGAGGACCAGACTGAAGATTCGGTTGATCTTCTGCGCCTGCTCCATCAACTCAAGCGGAATCGTAATGGCATAGTCGCCGTCCGGATGGAATTCTCCAAGCAACGAGTCCAGTACCCGCGCGGTGGCCTTCACCGAATCGATCGAATCCACCGCCACGGTAATCTGACTAAGCTCGATGCTCTCGAAGGACGTGGATCCCGCCGAATCAGAAATCAACAGTTTTCCAAAGCGAGCGCGGTCCGTCGTAATCGGGATGTAGGCGTCGAGGTTGAAGTCCTGTGCGCTGAGGCTTGAACCGGTTCCAGCAGATGTCGCTCGTTCCGCCGTGACACCAACAACCTTGTAAGTGTCTCGTCCGCCAAGTTGAATTCCTTTTCCAATCGGATCTTCGTAAGGGAACAGTCGCATCGCGGTTTCGTTTCCAATGACACAAATGTTGCGACGGTACTCCACATCGACATCCTGAATGAAGCGTCCGTTCGCCGGGACCAGTCGATTCATCGACATGTAATCAGGAGTCACACCGACGATGCGGCCTTCGACTTCTCGATCGAGGTAGCGAATCTTCTTCTTGAACTCACGGAGTGGCGTCGTCATTTCGACGGTCGGAATCGTGGACTCGATTCGTTCCAGGTCGTCGTCCGTCAGTCCGTAGATCAACACGTCTTCGTCGTCGCCGTCCCCCGCCTTGGTATCTTTACGCACCGGCTTGATGCTGCGGACGATGATGTTCTTAGCGCCAAGTGCTTGGATTTCTTTCTGTGCTTTGGCGCTGGCTCCTTCGCCAATGGCCAGCATGATAATCACCGAAGAGACACCGAAAACGAGTCCCATCACGGTCAGCAAGGAACGTAGTTTGTGCAGCAAGACACTGCGAATGGCGAGCGTAACGACTCGCATGAAACTGGCAAGCGATTGGAACATCACTCACCTGCTGGTGTGAGAACTGCGACGGGCTCGGTTGTATCTGCCGTCGCGTCAGGTGCTTCTGTCGATTCGGATTCCTCTCCCGATGCTTCAGCACTCGTTTCGAGTTCTGTCTCGACCGTCACCGAGTCTTCCGATGCGGAATCTTTCGAGAGTTCCTTGGTGGATTCGTCAGTCGTGGAAGCCGCGGTATCCTTTGGTTCGACGGTTGGTTCGTCGTCGCTCACCGCGTTGGTTTCTTCTTTCTCGGCTTTTTCTTTCTTGGCCTCTTCTTCGTCTTCCTCTAGCCCGTCGACAGCAAACGCGTCCTCGTCTGCAACTAAGGCTTCGCGGGCTCGTTCTCTCGCATCGAGCGCGACCAGGTCGCCCATACCTAGGCCGGAAGTGATTTCCACCAGTTTGTTACTGTTGTGCCCCAGTCGTACTTTCTGCGACTCAAAGTTGTCCCCTTTTTTTACAAACGCGTAGTGTCGTCCTTTTTGTTCCGTGACCGCTTGGACGGGAACCGCGAGAACATCTTTGTGCTCCCCGACAAGAATTTCGACTTCGGCCGACATGCCAGGTTTTAGCTGCTGTTCGTCGGGAAGCTCATCGAGGTTTACGTAGATGGTGTACTCTTTCACGCCGTTCTGCAGCCATGAACGGGATGAGTCGGCGAGTACTGAAACCTTTGACACCGTTGCGTCGAGTAGCAAGCTGGGAAACGCCGTCACGCGGACTTTTGCTTTTTGATCCATTTTCACTTTCTTGATCAGTGATTCATGGACTTGCACCTTTACCTTCAACCGCGATAGATCGGGGAGGTGGAAGATCGTTTGCTGCTGATAGACGGTAACGCCGGGGCCAATCGGACGACCTCCATAGCGTCGGCTTTCGGCGTAAGCGACAATGCCGTTTTGAGGCGCCTTGATCTCGCACTTCGCTTTCTGAGCAAGGTCTTCCTCAAGTTCTTTCTCCTCCAACGCCAGCTTTGCTTTGGCCGAGTCGAAGGCGCCTTTGGCTTTGGTTATCTTTGCTATCGCGCTTTTCTTAGCACGCGCCAGTTTCCTCGCGGCCTCTTTGGCTTTGCCCGCGAATTCCGTGAGCGATCTTTCGTGAGTGAATTTTTCAAGCACACGCAGCGACTCTTTATCGCGACGGAGATTGAACTGGGCGCTCTCGACATTCTGTCTGGCTCCCTGCAATTGCTCCGGCTCGCGAAAGCCAGCCTTCACTAGTTCTTTCAAGTGCAGGTAGGCATCTTTCGCCTGTTGGTACTCCGATTCGGCGAGGGCAATTTTTCCTTTGAGTTCGTTCTGCGAAACGAGATAGTCGCCGAGTTTGTACTTTTTCAGATCAAGATCCGCGAGCTTGAGTTCCATTTCGGCGGTTGCGATTTCACTTTCGTTCGCGTTTTTGGTGACTTCGATCTCCTGCTCATTCGATTCCACTTCGGCCTTCGCTTGATTGACTTGGATCTTTTGTTCCGCGATTTCTTCATCGACTTTGGAAGGATCAAAGCGGACAACAACATCGTCCTTCTTGACCGTGGCACCTTCGTCCACAATGAAAATGATCTTGTTTTCGTAGCGGTTCAATTCGCAAGTCCCGTCGACAGTTTTCTGACTCTCTAGGCTACCGCTCTCGGTAACCATGACGATAAGGTCGCGCGGTTTGACTTCGTAAGTCAAAGTCGTGTTGTCGACTTTGGCGACGGGGCGCAGTTTTTTCCAGCCCATCCAAGCGAGGTATCCAATGCCAACCAACAGAGCGCCGAAAATCAGCAGGCGACTAAGGGAGCGGATCCACCGTCGGAAGCGATTGGATGACGGAGGATTCGAGGGGGAATTCGACGGGGAGTCGATCCGCACCGGGCGCGTCGAAGTCGGGTTCGGACGAGAAGGAGCCACCGATGGGCTCGAAATCTGTTTGGAAGGCCGCTTGGTTGTACTTATTGATCCATGTGCCCTCGGGAGCAATATTCATCAACTCCAAGTCACGGAATAGATTCATCCGCGAAGTCTCATAGTTTACCCAACTTTGAATCAAATTGTTCTTTGAATCAAGAAGACCCTGCAAAGCGTTCAACAAGTCACGGGTAAAACTCGAATTTGGCTCGGTGGCATTCCGCAGATTCACCTGCGCTTCATCGACTTGGCGAGCCGCGACAATTAGTTGCTGCTGGGCGATATCAAAGCGAAACCGGTTGAATTTCAGAGCGCGAATGTCGGCGCGGATCTGGGCGACGATCTCGTCTTTGAGTGCCATGAACTCACGGCGAGACTGTTGGTGAGTGATTTGGGCTGCGCGGTACTGATTGCGTTCCTGCAGTCGTGTAAGCGGGCTGTCAAATTCCAGGCCGGCTCGATAGCGACCCGCCGAAGCATCAAAGCGGAAAGGATTGGCACGCCCTGGATCGGTGCCAAGTTCGGCTTCCAGCCGAAATCCCAGGTCAGCCTCCAGGCCATCTGCGGCGACTTGGACTTGCCGAAACGTGTCGACGACGGCGCCTCGCTGGTTCATCAGATCCAACCGCCTCTCCAGCGCAATGGCTACGGCGCGGTCGGATTCGATCTCGACGTCTTTGACTTCGATTAAGTAAACGCGAATCTGCGTTTGCACCACAAACAACTCGGCCAGGTGTTTGCGGAACTCTTGGCCGACGAGCTCTTGAAGCGCTTCCCACGGAGATTCTTTTGCGATCCGCGCCAGTCGTTCGCGTTCTTCGGCGTCTTCCTGTTTCTTCTCTCGCGCCGTTACGTCGCTAGGTTTGTCGAAATCCAAGTCGTCGAATGTGTCGAAATCCTTGGGTGTCGGAGGCTCCGGTAGCTCGCCCTCATTTGAGAGGCTGTCTTTCGTATCGTCAGTGAGGTCATCTGGGTCATCAAGAAACGCGTCGTCCCCGCTTGTTTCTTTCGCTGTGTTTTCGCGGACTGCGTCGATCTCGTCGATCGCTTCTGTGATTCCCGAATCGAGTTCGTTGCTCGGCAAATTGGTTGCATCGGCATCTGCGACTTCCGCTTGAAATTGCGCCAGACGGATTTCGCTTGCGCGCCGATTGGCAATGCGGTTCTGTAGCTGGTCAATGAAGGACGTTTTGTTCAGTGCGTCTTCGATCGCGTCTTCGTCGGCAGGATCGGCGGTCGAGTCGGTCGGCGATTCATTGACGTCGTCGAGCGAGTCAGATGTAGCTTCGTCATCCTTCCGATCGGCCGACTCGGCGTCGTCTTTGTCTTGCTCGGTGGTTTCTTCCGGGTTCGCCAATCGCTCAAGCGCCTTTTTTGCTCGCGGAATGTCTTCTTCCAAGCCCTCTTTTACATCGTCGAGAATCTCTTTCAGTCGCCGGCTTTGGGCGCGTTCGCGATCATAGACTTCCTTTGCATTTTCTTCCGTGGGTTTGTCTTCGTCATCAAGCCGCTCTTGCCATTTCTTCCATTCCGATTCGATCTCGGCATGGAGTTTCTCCAACTGAGACTGCTGCGTTCCGACTTGTTTCAGACCTTTTTCGATGAACTCCGCTGGCGGTTTCTCGTCCTCATCAAACTGTAATATGGCCAGTCGTAGTGCTTCGTTCTTGTCGCCAAGCTCATCTAGTTCCGTCGAACTCAATTCGAATGGCGAAAGCGCGTCGTCGTCCAGCCGAATCTCCAGCTGGGGCGGTAAACCCAACCGCAGTTTGAATTGGTCAAGCGTGGCTTCCAGACTTTGCTGTGCCGAAAGCAGATTCAGTCGGCCTTGTTGATATTGCTGAAAAATCTGATCGACTTGAATGGGCGACACCAGTCCGGCAGCCAATAGCTTTTCGTGCTCCTGTAGATTTCGTTCCAGCGCTTCGAGGTTCGTCCGTTGGTTCTTGATCGCCTGACTGACTGCCAGTAGGCCGAGGTAGCCACTCACGCCGCTCGTTTCCACATAGAACGCACGGCGAAACCGCGCAAAGTCGCGTAGAGAATACAGAACATTCCGCTCGGCTTGCGTGAGCGGTTCCATGCGAACTTCACGGAACGCGCCACGCAATAGTGGCTGGGTCAGGGCGAGAAGAACGCCGCTCGATGCGGAACTGATGTTTCCGCCGGAGAACTCCCACACGAAACTATTGGCCACGTTTGCGAGTAGCTGTCCACCGGTTACCAGATTCTTGGAGAAACCAAACCCGTTAACGACGCTGAGGCGTTCGGATCCATTGGGCGGGCCATTTCCATTGGTGTCTGTGAAGGTGCTGGAACGGCCAAACCACTGATGATCGAAATCAAATCGTTCCAGTGTTAGCGCGAGGGCGCTGAAGTAGAGCTGCTCGAACTGGGTCTGGTAATCGCGGCTGTGCAGCAAGGCCAGCTCCATCACGTTTTCACGCGTGATGACGACGACACCTTGGTCGTCCGTAACCAGATGATTTTTCCAGTCTGGAAATTCGATGCTGGGCAAGTCGCCCCGGTGATGCCAGCAAGGCCAGCCAGGTCGGCAGTCGGCACAATGCATGAACGAATGAGCCGCGGGATCGTCGGGCGGTAGCGCTCCGCAGTCGGGGTCGTTCCAGTCGGCCATTCGAGACCGCTGGTCGGCTTCGATGGTTCGACTGGGTATTTGCCAACTTGGATCGCATTCGCGTTGACCAACGATACAAGCGACTTCTTCATCTGCCCATCGTCGATGGTCGCTACGCGTTCGGCAGCCAACGAGCGTTGTGCCGCATAGCCACAGCACCAGCGCCAGTCGCCACTTTCGCGGCGGTCTCTTCGGCATTGGAGCATGGTGTGATCGCATAGAAGATCGTTCCGGGTCGCGAGAGGAACCGAGTGCGCGCAATGCAAGCGTTGGGTGCGCATCCGTCCTTCTAATCGTTATCGGTTGCCCAGCCGTCATAAATTGACAAATTTGAGGCGGTCGATTCCGAGGTGTGGAATCAAGCGATTTCATAGACTTCGAGGACCAGTCGGGGATAGCCGTTGTCGATTACTTCTTACGGATGAGGCATGTCGCACTGGGGCCTGTCGTCTCGTCCATTACCCCGGAGTGTGGGTCTAGACGCAGCATTTAGTTGCCTTCGAAACATCTAACGAGTCGTAACATGATCGAGTTACATTCTGTCGAAGAGTTGCAGCGTCATTTGAACGCAGGCAAAGCTCTCGACGATATGGTTGTCCAAAGCGTTGATCTTTCCAGCCTCGCCCAGCACATTGGCAAAGTCTCGATCACGAATACTGTTTTTCTGGGCTGCTTGTTTCCAGACG
>JAYJMJ010280188.1:0-11791 GCA_036873875.1 Laminaria ephemera
GTGTAGTGGGTGGCGTGTGCTCTTTGCGGGCTGTTCATCACGAAAAGCTGTCTTGTACGGGCTAGTGATAACGACCCTACATTTTGTAATCCTATCTGTATCTATATGCACATATATTTTTCGCCCCGTCCATCTCTGACTGGGAACCGGTGTATTATTTTCGCCAAAATTTTTGACACCCCACGGGGCGTTCACAACAAAACCCAATGCATTAATCGCGGCAATATTGTGGTTGGTGCTGTTGTCATAGTTGTTGTTTCCGTTGCCTTTGATACTGATGCACATTAACAACCTTTCCATCAAATTAAAATGGAGCACAACCTCGAGCGGTACCTCTGCCGACAGACTCACGACTTGCGCTGTCCAGAGGGTGCCCCAAACAGAACCAAAGAGACCAACACCCCGGGTAATTTTAGCCCCGGGGTGTCTTGTTATGTTGTGGAAAGATCAACCACCCTACATCTGAGAACGCCCCGGACTGTTATTTTCCACCAAGAAAGATTATGCGCCCAGGGGGGCGCTGTCAAAGGGTAATGGGGGATTGTTCGTTCATGCTCCTATATCGTTCCTTGCCGCAGTTCAACAGTATATGGCTCTCTATGGCAGTGTCGAAGATCAGACTCGAGATCGGGATCGCTTTGACAAAATATCGACTTTCACCTGTAGTGGCTGGACCGAAGATGGTGAAAAGGTCAAGTCGTTGCCGAAATAATGTTTGAGGTGGAAAGACATAGGTCGTCGCTATCACGATCCTTGGGTATAAGTCAGTAAACATGGCCACGGTGCTGCAATACTCAAGGAGTAGCTGGGTGTACCGGATACGTAAACTGCCAGTAACAACAGTCAGTACACTGGGTTAAACCGTTTTACTGCATTAGACGGGGCGCAATACCGTATCGGCCGCGGGTGGTCGCGGTTATCGAGGAGGAAACCGAAGAACTTGAAAAAAAAGCGATGGAAACCCGTGGAACATGTCGTACCGCTTTGTTGATGTTCACATAACCTTTCTTCGTGTAGGCGGCGACGAAGAACGTGCTTAACATTACCCCACCGCCTCTAAAGGAAGAGTCCAGGCAGGCACGCAATATGCTGTCAATACAGACCACTCACGTAAACAACTATTATGCCAATAAACGAAATAGTGGTTCAAACGTATAGGCCCTTCAGAGGTCTCGCCAACTATGCGACGTATACATAATACCAGGCATCATCATATTGTTGTAGTTATCCTCATATTAACTCGCCATCGCCACTGCCAACTCCAGTGTCCCAAACAAAACAATCACCAATCTACACCTGATACACGTGCCACAGTTGAAGCCAATCGACACCAGCCGGTAAATAAAAATGAAATAAGAAATCTGCGTACGTGCGTATCAGGCCCATACTGGCACATACGTTTCGAGCCTCGCAAGTGGAACTGATGACACCGCGTTCCACGAAGGAATCCCATTAAGACACAATTCCGCAGGCAAAATAACTACAGAAAAAACGAGTGAAAAACGAGAAAACTAAAATTAGAATGAACGGAGGGAGGGAGGGAATACAAATAAATATATATAACGAATACTCCACTCTAGGGTATAAAGAGATATGGGTCGGTTGATTACACGGTTTAGGCTATAAACCAGGTTGACGGAAAGCCAACATACACGCCGAGACAAATGAGACAAACTAACCAAAAAAGACGAACAGCACGGTGTCAACCCCCAACACGAGAAAGCAAAATAATATTGCAACAACAACTACGAAAAGAACCATTCATTTGCTGGACTGCGAGCCTACGCGTGATAATTATAGCGACGGACTTCGTACGCATGGCACACTCCTGACACTTGTGTCGATAGCTGGGTAAGAACAAAAACCATCTCTCCGACGATAACCCTGTACGAGGTTCCGAACAGAAGAAGGCAGAAAAAAGAAAAAAATAACGGCGAGACCGCGCAATAATCACACTAGCCACTGGCATGTCAACGTCCGACACGAGACACCAGACAGGCCAGCAACACTGAAGTCATAACCTAATTATTGAGTATTATCTGTGCGACATTACTACACGTCATGGCGTCACTGACACTACACGGACACACTCGTGTATCTTTTCCAAATGCATACTTTCACCCCCGACATTCCGCTGGAAGCATTCTATGCCCGCAATCACTTATTATCTGAATTTACTCTACCTAATCTCATGTGTACTCGTCAACAGGCGGTTATCACCTACCCGTGCATTCAACCGGTCGTCAAGTTCCCGATCCTACCATAGCAGAACGTCTACCATGCCTTGAATCAAGGGTGGAGCAGGTCCATGACCTCGGACGCCTTCTTCACAATTTCGGGGAAAGCTGCCGTGTTGTTGGCTTTTTCCTTTGCCTCTACCAGAGCTGTTTCGGCTTTCACAAGTTATATAGCTAACTTCTGCTGCTTGGTGGCGGGCGTGTCACCCTCGCTGTTGAGGGGTACTCCTGCGTCGGCCGATGTAGGGATGAGGGTGTCCTTCGAGTCAGCCCCTCCCCCGACGCCACTATGGGCGATGCGCACACCTTCTTCGGGCGTGAAGGCTGAAGCAAGAGGCATGTAGCTAGCAGCCTGGATTGCGCAACATTGTTACAAGTTATCAGATGGTTGTATACGTGGGGGGGGGGGGGGAGGGGGTTGGGGTTGTGTATGTTGGGTTGTAGGAAGATGGCTTTCGTTGGGCGAGTGGGTACAACATCGGAATACTACAACAGGATCACCTTTGCTGTCGCACCCGTTGAAGTCTCACCATCCTCGAGCCCCCCAGCCACAGGAGTCCCACCTTCTTCAGCGGCTTCCTCCTCTTTCAGCTCCTTGTAACGAGCGTGGACAGCGTCGAGGCTGAGGATTTCAAAGCCCTCGAACACGGGAGAATAAGAGAGACCGCAGCAGACCGCAGCAGATGCTGCGCCATATGTCGGTCTCCATTTCGTCCAAGTCAGGAGTTAATCCGGTAAGAATCACCTGACACGCGCAAAGAGACAAACACAAGACGGCGTACGTTTAGGCCTATGCGTAGTTACTCCATATGTACTTTTATTGAGATAAACGCCTTTCATATTTCGTAGATCCATTGGGGTACTTGCGCGCCTTTTGTAAGTCGATTCTGGTACTTGAGATGACAATAGAGCTGAATAAAATGACGATTTCACCATCGACAACGAAGAAGTCGGCTCCGAACGGGGAAAGGGGAGAGGGGCCGTCTCGCGAAAGCGAGACAGCACGAAATTCCAGACACGCGAAAAACAAGACGAAGTTGACACCAACATGGACGTTTCTCCAATAAATTCGCACATCATGATGTATATAAGATTTTATCAAACACCACACGTGGCGATGACGAAGTCAGCAAATTAATACTAAGCACGTGATGTGGTCTTCAAAGATACATTTCCCATTTTGAAGACATGACGGAGAAGGAAAGGAATGTACCCAACAGCACGCCAATATTACAACAGGGTGTACTCCCATTTGAATTTTTGGGGGGGAGGATTTTATGTCAACAAGAAGTGACGATTACAGCATCAGTCATATGATACGTGTCAGCCTCGGCGGCTGGGGTTGTAAGAGTGCACGACACGCGCGCACGTAGCCGTAGCACTTACGTACATGATTGTACACTTGTCGCCTTTTGAACTCTCTAGGCGGTGTCCCAAAGTGGTTTAGAGAGGTATTCCATAAAAGTATTTCAAATACGTCAGCTGAGAGTTCCACTAATTAGAGTGGTCGATATTCATCTTTGCAACAGAGATATTGTTCAGGCTGTAAATAACGATTATGAATACGAGTAGCGTTCTCTCTACACTTTTACCACTGAAATATGTACACAACACTAGTACCAAGTAGCTCTAATAATGTTTTGTTTCTGGTCCTAGAGGACTGCCCATACTGTTTTCCTATCATCCACTCTCTTAAGACGGGGTTACCCACTACTGCAGTCATATCTGGCATGCCTACCAAGGTCCTAGCACACGCCCGAAACCTACAGAGAGAGGGGAGGGGTGATGTGTTTGTGTGTGGGGGGTGGGAGGTTCTAAGTGGGGGTGGGTGGGGGAGGGGTTGAGGTGTGGGGGTTGGAGGTTTGGCGGTACACACACCCGGAACAGAAAAGAGATGGTCGGCGGAGTGAAAGCAAAATACAGGAAATAACGTTTACCTTGCGTATGAGGGGGTCATCCCGCTTCTCCGTCCATGTGATGGGGGTTGTTGGCTTAGCCAGCGACGCTGGCGACTGCGTTGGTGGCGTACCACTACCGACAGCCCAATCGTGGCAAGGCATGTCGGGGTAGTGCACCATTCGGTGCTTGGATGTAGAGCGTTTGGATGGGCCGTAGTCACGAGGGTAGATAGAAGGGCTGACCCGAACCATGCGCCTCTTGCCTAGATGCGTTTCGACAGAACTGCTGTCTGCAGCGGCAGCGTCGGCAGAGGTAGCAGCAGCAGCACTATATCCAACAGCAGCAGAAGCAACACCCTCTGCGGCTGCAGAACTAGAGGCGTCCGCAGGAACAACAGAAGAGGCAGCACCAGAAACGCGGTCACCCGGGCCCTTGGCAGGCAAGGCATCCAGCTCGATCGCAAGCCCTTTAACGGTCCCGAGCAAACGAGGAGGAGTCGCGTCTATTCCATCAGCACCAGCGCCATCGGCGGCAGCTGCAGCAGAAGCAGAAGCAGCACCCTCAACAGCAGCAGAACGAGAGGCGTCAGCAGCAATGCTACGCGAAGCAGCTGCTACACAGCCGCCACGATCAGCAGCAGCGCCAGCTGTGTCCTTGGTACGCGGGACACGCTTCTTTATCGTGTGCATACCCAGCATAGACAAGCGGAATTCCATCTCGGAGGAATCGTCGCTTCCGGAGCTTCGACACAGGTCCTCCGTCTTCTGTGCTGGAGACGTACCCATGTCGCCCATATTGCTCAAACGGGGTTGTGTTGTTCTTTTGCTGGGTTAGGTGTATGTAGTAATTGACGGTCTCATATATGCTTGGGCAATGCGGCGTGGCTGTTGTGGAGTGGCGTAGTGGCACATACAAGTATCACTCATTCTTGAAGACATGGATCTAGACACCAGTTCCATATCTTCGGTGCATATCCCGAATGAACATGCATATGAGATGCTTTTTAGAAATGGCACCATGATCGCCACCCCCCATGCATAGCCCTAACAACTTATGCAATACGCTATAGAATAGTTTGAAAACCCTTGCTTTAGCAGCGGTGCAAGTGCTTCACTCGTTTTACTATCGTGGTAAGGTAGACAACCATTGCTCCCATTCTGCTTCGTGCAAGGTATGTACATCACGCAGATATGAACGGACGGGTACGTCTATAATCTGCTGCTGTGGGCTTCCAGAGTACCTGGTACTTTATGACGGTTAAAAATTCAATACAAGCCCGACATGTCCCATACAGAGCTACAAAAACAGCGCCACACTCACCACCTGACAATGAAGCTTCCTCGGTAACACCATCCCCACCAATGTCGCCGTCCTCACCATCCCCACCTTCCCCTTCATCCCACTCCTCCGCCACCGTGCCGGAAGCGTCTGGCTCCGATCGCAAGTCCAAAACTGAGGCTTGCTGACCGGACAGGAAACTATCGTCGAGGCTAAGGGGCGAAGGCTTGCTTCCTCCGGGCCTTTTGCCTACTACACCGACCCCCCCACCGCCCCTAACCGCCTGCTCCGGCGTCCCGTAACCCTCCCGTTCGTCCCTGCTCGGAGGCGTCTTATTGCGAGTCGAATGCCTCACTCTGCCTGGGGTATAGGGGTCGCCCCTCCCGCTTGTTGATGCCATGGCGTTGTCAAGGCCGCGGTGCTACAACAGCAGCAAGCAGTACGAAGTACCACCCTCTCTACCCTCGCGTGCGTGTGCAACCCGTGAGGGTAGACACAAAGCCCGACTTGCAGTCAAGAGCGAAGCTCGCTGTATTAACCGCAAGGGTGACGTACCGTTGAAGACCAGTTTTCGCCGAATGTTCCGAATGCTGCTGTGTTTTTTCTCCCCGCTTGCTGCTCGACGTGCTGAGTTGTGCTCCGCGCTTCCTGCCCAAGCTGCTGCTGTGACTTCTCTCGTGTCGGCTGAGAGCTGGTTGATTCTTCTAGATTGCGGGTTTTGTGCAGGTATTCGGCTCTAAACACAACGGTCTACTCGCGCTTGATCAAAGTATATTAGACCAGGTGCATCGTGAATATTTTCGCATTTGTTCGAAAAAAGACCAGGTAAAAAAAGACAAAAAAATTGCGGAATTACTTCAAAACCAACTGCATTCAAGATCTGGTCTAAATTATTGGTCTTTTTTTACTAGTGGAAACCCTCTATTACGCTATGATAACTGCATTTTTCTTGCATCACCCCCTTCTGCACCGACTGGGGCCTAAGTTAGGCCAACAATGACCATCGCCGTAGACTGTTCAATGTGTTATTTGTACAAGAAACGGAAACGCACGCTTTTAGGACTTTCATTATACAACAACCGTTTTGACGCGCCTCCGAAAGGGAAACGTGCAGATGGCAACGAGTTTGGAGCTTTCAAATACCGTTCCTGACAATCCCGAACCTCTGTGGGCTTCTCGAGCACACCCTTAACCTAGACGTCGTAAGCTCTTAGAGCTAGGAGCTAACAACAATACTCTAGGCGTCGCGGAAACAGAGTGAAGCATCCGATCTTGCTCACTCTGCACAGCTGCATCTGGACGCGTTAAAGTTCGTCGTCCTTTAAGCTTTTATTGGCTCGTTGGACGCCCCTTTCAACCCGACAAGCATCTTGTACATCATGAGGGATACTCGAGTTCTTCTCACAACGACTCTGTGTTAGCCACTGAAGATCGTCATCGATCGGCCATCTGAATGTGTAGTCTTTACTTCTCAATAGGGTGCGAGCGTCGTGTGGTCTAGGGCATTGAACTGGAGGAAGAACGGGATTGCACCGGTGAAAGACAAGTTTAGGCCATCTCTTCAGCGGTGTCTGGTGGATGTTTCAGGGGCTGCATGTATAACCAGGAACCACCGTGTGAACTGTCAGTTGTAATCGCCAACGCTTTGAACCATCGCTAATTCTTCGCCCCCTTGACGAACTAAAGCTGGACCAAGACGAACTAGCATTCGTGGACCCGGAGCTGGAACAGCAGCTGAGGAGTTTACGCACAGCAGTCCAGCATGACAGTCAAACACCTGGCACAGCCCAGTACCGTGACCTCGACGGCCCGAGTCCGACTCGGACGGGTGACGTTGAGGGGACCGGCACAGCTCGGAGCCGTAGTTTTGTCGACTCGACTCCGAATAGGGTTCGAGAGTTAAGCGACCTGACTCCATGTAGGATGCGTGATCTTGAGCGACCCGACACAACTCGGTGCCCTCAACTTAGCCGCCGACGTCTACTCAGGTGGGTGACTTTATCGGCCTGACTCAGACTCCGTCGCATGGGGTTCGCGCTGACACAGCTACGCACACCAGTTCATGGTGATATTGAACAGCTGGGCTCAGACTCGGGCGCGTATACATCACTCCTCGACCCACACGCTGGAGTGTGGCTTCAGCGTTGGCACTGTTACACACGGCAGCCATGCGCGATGTATCCAGCAGCCCGAAGAAGCCCGAGGCCGTGATTTTAGCGGTCCGACTCAGATTTGGGAACTTTATCTGAGTGCTGACTATGCAACACGTCGCAGATCAGTCTGACATTTCTGCAGCCCGGCTCCAATTCGAGTACATGGTCTTCAGAGCCCTGACACCACTGAAGCCCGTCACAGTCTGGAGTCTATGTATTCGTAAGGCTGTTGTTCCACTAAAGTAAGCTAGAACGGTACGCCGCGACAGTCTGGTCAACACGAAGAAGTAGCCCGGTCAACATCACGAAGCCTACATAACTGCGTTTGATCACGGTGGCCGACTGTACAAATGCCATGGAAAAGGGCCAACCGTTGCGCGATAGGGTCAAAGGATACGAATGTCCAACGTCTTTCTGACGAGTGCGTGGAATTGGGGGAGGCGGAAACGCGAGGACTGGAGACGCCGACGGCTGTGCATGGACGAGGTTATCGCAGCATAGATGGCACCGCGAAACTGTTTAGCGACTCTGCGGAGCCATGTCTAGCCAACCCTTTGTCCAAACGATTGAGAACCCTGACCAAACGCATGATACGGCATGAGTGGCACCTGCAGTTTTTAACCTCCTCATTCGATGAGCTCTATGCACCTCCCATAAATCGACGTAGCATGGCTCAGCAGACCAACAAGACATTGGTGGCACGGGAGTGACCTGCGAAAAGCCAATCAAAATAGTACACCGTTATTCGTTCAGGACCTAGATCACACGGTTCTCGGGGCTGTCTTGACGGGTGTTACCTTCGTCGCGATGATGGGTGGGTAGCCCATGGAGCAACCATGAGGCGTAGGGGAGCAGAAGTCCAAGCCCAAAGTATGACACCGTTCACGGAAGAGCCACGTAGGGTGCGAGCGGGCGATGTGATCGCCTACTCGCTAGAATCTCGCAATAAAGCATCCGGGCATATCATGAGCTCCGCGATGATGAATATATATCATCTCCATAAACCTCATGAAGTTACGTGTGTTCGGCCTTGACGCAAGTAACCTGTACATCCATAACATGTGGTAGCTTTCCTGCTTGCGACATTGCAATATTACTAGTTTTTACGCCATGCTAGATTCATTTAAATATCAAAACTAAGGTTATCCTAATCATTAACCAATTACGAACTCAGTGCCAGCTATGATTCAAAGCCTAACCACCAAAACCTCTAAAAACAATTCATAAAGCTTGCAGCTTCTGAGGATGAATGTCGTTGCAACCTGTTCCTGTGTCCACTTATTGAGCTTGCCAACTTGATGTAAGGTGTCATACATATGTGTATACTTTTAGGCCATGAAAAATCAAGAAAAATATCTTTACGATCTAACAAAAACCTGCAGAAAAAATACTCAGTTAACTCAAACTCCACTTCACCCAAATCTAAAACACCAAACAATCAGGCTTTGGTTAATGGAATAAAAAAAAATCTCAATATATATACCAAAACCAGGACATGCACACTCCGTGACACGCGCGATCGGTATATCACACACAGCTTGCAAATATGATTTTCGACGTACTCCTCGACCTCACAGCTGTAGTGTAATTTGAATTTTTAAATAAATGTACCAAAAACCAGTCGATGTTTGCCTGCCCGAGGGAGTAACACTGCGATGACCAATAAACTTCCAAATCACCCGTATCGAAATATAAACGACCAAATGATCGTTATTTTGGTAACTGAAACCATGAAAAAAGCAAATGCAAATAGCTACCCCAACAATCTCGAATCGAACACCAAACGCCAAGCGATATTTGCCCCCCTCCTGCAGAACAATACCATAAATCGAGAGCAGTTTTCTTTTGAGAATATACAAAAAGTCCGTTATAAAACAAGACAGTATACCTCGAAATTCTCGATCCAAAGACTCTCTCAAACTCATAGCCCCAAACTTGTCAAGACATCCTACCCTTAATCTCAAACAAACAAAACAATGCGAGAATCAATACCCTTTATTTTTCCTGCGACGATATTGTACCAAAACCCAAAAACAACATCAGGATAACATCCCTCGAAGTTCTCAAACCAAAATCATCAACTCTCTCAGTTCCATAGCTCAATGATTTCATGATAGGATTTCCCCAGACCTCATGAGCAATAGTTTTTTAAGTGCAAAATCAACCAATCTTGCTTCCGATTTATAATGTTTCCAATCGTTCACCACTCAAATCGATCAGGATCTTAACTAAAGGCAACCCAAGCATGTTGGCGACAGCAAGGGCGGTGTATGGTCGTCATCAAAGAGTACCAAACGCAGTACCAGGTTTCGGTAAATAATTAAACATTCCGTCTGGAAGTGAAGAAATTGTTCATTCAAAAGTCCTAGCTTAAACCTTAACGCAACACCCCCGTCACCCAACCCTATCTAGTATTATATTTCCCACTGTAGTGTACGGATGGGGCGAGCATGCGATATGATCGCCCACTCTCTGCAACCTAACAACAACGAATCCCAAATGATAGGTCACAAACGTCCCGATGAATAATATGGTATCATGCCTGGAGAAGGCATACTTCGTACAGTTACATATATCTATTATTGTACCTTCAAGTAGGAAACCTTCTCATCCGTAAGATCTTTTGATGGGGACGACACACCTCCAGTATGAAAGGGTTGGGCGTCTAATAATCCTATTATACCTGTTTCCCACGAAAAAACTCTACCTTGACATTCAAGTTGGTGTTGGCGTTGGATTGTACGCATCCTTTGCTTCTTACGAGTGCCACCCTCATCTATAACAATTTCGGGATGTAGAGCAAATATGACACATCTTATATCCCCACTCCAAGCCCCGTTGCAAAATGGCCTTCGGATACAACAGAGACGGGCCGGGTGGTACTCAATCCAGCGCAAGGCGACGCTGCCTGTTGGGTTGCCAATCCCTGTCCAGACTGATGCTCGAGCTTTTCGCTTTACCGGCGACCTGCCTACGCAAGAAAACTAGCCTTCCAAAATTGGAGCTGAAAGTACCGACGAAAACATTCGCCGCCGCGAGCTGCTCCAAATCCGCCAGCATATACACAAACGATCCGTACACCTTTTGAACGACGAGAAGGAGCGGGGAATACCGGTGGTGAAGTCATTGAAGGAGTAGCACGGTTTCCGGTGCGCAGTGTTCACACAGTCATCAACATGAGTTCAAGTTTTCGCTTGTGGCACCCGACGTAGACTACGGCGGCGGTCTACGATACGTTTTTTAGGCTCTTCACTTGAACAAAACTGGATATCAACTTTAGTTGGTTTTCACAGGATAATAGGCGTTTCAGAGCTGCAAATACCACCCCCGAGAGCTGCATTCTAGTTTGGCTCCTTTGGTGTCGCAGATGGTCTCACACTTTCGGCAGGCTAATGTACTATAGAACACCGATCAACAACGCAACTCGGAACATGGTACCTCCATCCACATGTATCCTCTGACGCTTAGCGTGCTGGCTGGGAATTGATGGCATCTCGACCTCAAAGATTAAAAAAGACAAAAAAAAATCGCGCAGGAGTTCGTGCTTTCAGGCCATTTTTGAGTGAAAGTTGCAAAGTTACACCGCATTTCAGGTTCTTTTTGAGCTGAAGTTGGACCGCTTAAGGGAGTTGCTTTTTCGCTTTTGAACTTTGATACAGTCGTTGTCCCCGCCATGGTCTTTCGTTCATCCGCCCAATGGCCATCGAGAATGACGACGACAAATCCAAGCATATGTCGTTGGCCCTGTTGCTCACGATTCCCTAGATCGCTGTCCAGTCAGGTTCGAATCACCACGCTAAGTCCAACGTAAAACGATCGAAACATCCGGCCTTAGCTTTAGCTACTTGAGCTAATATAGGTAGCAATGATCTGAGCTTTAACTCAGAGTTTATCCCTACCTCGAAACAAATAACTTATGGAAACGGAATCTCATTTGTCGGCTTCTTTAGAATATAGAGCGCAGAAATCAACTTGTGCTTCAAGTGTACTGCGTATATCCTCAGTTGAGGACCCTCGTCGGTCACAAATATTTGGGCCCAGATGTACTACCGCTGGAGAAGCATGGCATAACCTATACTGATATTCTCTGTTTGATTGATAATATTCTGCACGATAATGTATTTTGAAAACACACAATAAAATGTTTGGCACGCAAAGCCTCCGTTTTTGTTCCGAGCCATGTTGTATCGGTGGGCTCGTTGTCGATAGTAGCCCAACTTTGAA
>JAYJMJ010280216.1:0-11789 GCA_036873875.1 Laminaria ephemera
ATTTTGACGTTCAAAGCAGGCGACCGAGTCGTCTACCCGCACCATGGTGCAGCGATTGTCGAGAAGAAAGAAAAGAAAAAAGCCTTCGGCGAAGAGAAGGAATACCTCGTCTTGCGCATGGCGCACGGCGAGATGGTTCTTTCGGTTCCCGTCGACAAGGCTGAAGAGGTCGGCATGCGCTGGCCGATCAGCACCGAAGACGTCGAAGACCTCTTCGAGGTGCTCCAAAAGCGCGACGTTCGCGAACCGGCCAACTGGAGTCGCCGTTTCAAGAACCACCAAGAAAAGCTCAAGTCTGGCGACGTTTACCAGGTAGCCGAGGTTGTTCGAAACCTTGCCCTGCGCGATGCCGAAAAGGGTCTTTCTGCGGGCGAGAAGTCACTCTTCACCAAGGCGCGCAGCGTTCTGGTATCCGAGCTCAGCTTTGCGCTCGACGTACCTGAGGAAGACGCCCTTTCAAAGGTCGAAGGCGCCCTTACCTAAACCCGGAACTCCTGCTACCATGTGACCATCGTCACTGAGCAGGAGATCCACATGGTTGAAGATCGTCAACACCGCATTGTTGTTGGTGTCGAGGGCTCGGGCGGGGCGCGCAAGGCGCTTCGTTGGGCGATCTGCGAGGCGAAGTACCGCGGTGCCCATATCGAGGTGGTTACCGCGTACGCCCCCACCTACATTCCGGCAGCACCTGACCTCGGGTTCGTACCGCTCACCCCGCCCGACATCGAACGCGAAGTCCAAAAACTTCAAAGCGATGTCGTGGCTTCGGTGCAAGACCGAATCGACGCCGCCGGAATTTCTGTATCTCAGACCATTGCCCGCGGCCGCGCCGCCGACGTGTTGGTCCGAGTCTCCGAAGGCGCAGACATGCTCGTTGTTGGAAACAGAGGCCGCGGTGGTTTCCGGGGTCTCCGTCTCGGTTCGGTCAGCCAGCAAATAGCGCAGCACGCTTCTTGCCCGGTGATGATTGTTCGCACCGACCTTGAACCCGAGGATTGGGTCGAGATCGATCTCGCCGATGTGTCAGCCGTCGACTCGGCGTAACCGGCCGATCTTTACCGAAACCCCGGCACTGGCGTGCACAACCGGGTCGCCGGTCGCCGCGGGCAATCCAGCATGAGTAAGCAGGGTGTCGTTTAGCGACACAAGGGTTGCGCGCTGCAGCGGCCATCGCTCATGGTCGACGGTTCCATGAAAGAGCTGGTTGCGCCACACCGTCGACATTCCCCATCGAGCGGTGAGAAACAGCTCGAGCGAGGTCTCATCACCTGCTGTGATAGGCGCGCCAGGCTCGACGGCAAACCGGGTAGATGCCCTCCCCCACGACCGCCGCTTCACTGAGTACACCCACGAGTTGCCCTCGAGTTCGGTCGAGCACTTGCCCCATCGGTACGGCAGTCCAAAGAGCGTCTGGGCAACCGCCACCGGAGCGTAACGGTTGATGTCGAGCGAAAAGAACCAAACGTTGCGACGCCCGTCGGGGTCGACAACATAGGTGCGGACATTGATCTCGGGAAAGCTCGACAGCGGCCCGGCTGATAGCCCCTTCGGTGTCACGATGTTCTCCATCGAAAAACCAATGAGTCCAACCCACGCTTTTCCACCGAACGTATCAACCTTCAAGGTTTGGGGAAGCAGTGCCTGCACGACCTCGGCCGGGTAGGACCAGTGCACAAATCCAAGGTTGTTCCAGTCCTGAAGCATGACGGGCCGATTCACGGCTCCGCGCGGTTCAGGAGAAATGGGTTCGATCCGCACGATGCAGAGTGTAGAGACGTCGAGTCTGAATCGATGCGCTACGCGGCCAGTAACTGTTCGCCCATATTTACCGCGGCCCGTTTCGACATACTCTCGAACGCAACCTGCAGTCCCCCATCAAGGAGGCGGAGGGGCCCCGTGAACGCGAATTCGGCGGAGCGATGCACCAACGAGCCGTTACCGTTTTGTTTCACGACAATCTCGTCGCGTGCTTGCACCCGTCGGCTCTTCGCTTCGAGCACGATTCGCTGCTTGGATTCGAATTCGGTGACTTCGTACTCAAGATCGAACTGGCGGCCGTAGAACGTGAAGATCACTGCATACTTTGCGCCGATCCCCGGGCCTGCGCCACTGGTCTGTTCCACCGAGACATACGCCGGATTCCAAAGTTCAGCTTTGGTGTAGTCGGCGATTTCGCCAAATACATAGGATGCCGCGGCATCAATCTCTGTTGTCGTCTCAAAGGCAGCCATACCAAAACATCGGCAATTCGGCGGCTGCATCAAGCCTCAACACCGTTGTTGGGGCTAAGAAGTGAATCGTGCAGATTCACTTTCGCAGCGTGCTTTTCGCTCCCGGCAACAAACCCGACATCCTCCGCAAGCTTCCACGGTCGAATCCAGACGTGGCGGTACTTGACCTTGAAGATGCCGTTCCCGATACCCACAAGGCCGAAGCCCGCTCGGTGTCGAGCGAGGTTGGCGCCGAACTGGCCGCACTGGCAGATGCCCCTGCGGTGTTTGTTCGTATCAACGCCGTCGTGTCGGCCCACTTCGAAGCAGACTTCGATGGAGTGCCAATCGGCGCAGTCGGCGTGGCGGTTCCCAAACTCGAATCGGCCGAACATGTCGCGGTGGTCATCGAGGAGCTCGACAAAAGAGGCCTTCATCAACTTCACATAATGGCGGGACTCGAAACCGGCCTCGGCGTCCATAATGCGGTCGAGATCCTCGATAACCCTCGAGTCTCTTCTGCCTACTTTGGCGCCGAAGACTTCATCGCCGACATGGGTGGTATCCGGACCCGCACAAACGACGAGGTGCTCTTTGCCCGCAGTGCGGTTGCGCTTGCAGCCCGCATTACCGGGACCGCTGCGATCGATCAGATCGTCGCCGACTTCGGCGATGCCGAACGGTTCACCGAAGAAGCCGCCTTCGCAAAGTCACTTGGGCTCGAAGGCAAACTCTGTATTCACCCTGCGCAGGTCACGCTCGCCAATGCGGCATTCACGCCAAGCGAAGCTGAGAGAGAGCACGCCAAGAAACTCGTCGCCGCATACGACGACGCACTCGCACAAGGCAACGCCTCGATCGCGTTTGAAGGACAAATGATCGACGAGGCATTGGTACGCCGATCACGGTCGATCCTGGCCGAAGACTCACCGGCCAATCAGGCCCCGGCAGAGCCTGCGGAAGAGACGGAAAAAGAGGGAGTATCAAAATGAAGGCACCTCATACCGGCATGTGGTTCGAGCAGCTGGAGGTTGGAATTGTGGTCGAACACGCGCTTCGCCGCACGGTCACCGAAACCGACAACCTGTTGTTCACCACGATGACTCACAACCCTCAGCCGCTGCACCTCGATGCCGAGTTCGCGGCAGACACCGAATTCGGCCAGATCCTCGTCAACAGCATGTTCACACTGGCGCTGCTGGTAGGCATGACCGTCCAAGAGCTCACCCATGGCACCACCGTGGCCAACCTCGGGTTCGCCGAGACGCTCTTCCCGAAGCCCGTGTTTATCGGCGACACCATTCGCGCCCAGACCGAAGTCATTGGAAGTCGGGCTTCGTCCTCGAGGCCCTCGGCAGGGATCACCACCTTCGAACATCGGGCGATCAACCAACGAGATGAAGTCGTCTGTCGGGCGCAACGTTCCGCCCTCATGCACCGCCAACCCGACTAGCGCCCTTTACGCAACCTAGGGCCAGAGCTGCTGATCGAGTTCGGCCCGCAGCTCGTGCTTCAGAATTTTCAGTGTGGCGTTGCGAGGAAGGACGTCCTTGAGCACCAACTGCTCGGGGACTTTCTGCCTCATCAACCCAGCGGCCTCACACGCTGCCACCATTGTCTCTAGCGTTAGCGGGTCTGCACCGGGTGCGGTCTCGACCACAGCACACACCCGTTCGCCTCGTTCTGCGTCGGCAAGGCCGATGACGGCGACAGCACCAACTGAAGCGTGGGTGTACAACACATCCTCTACCTCTTTCGCCGAGATGTTCTCGCCCTTGCGAATGATGACGTCCTTCAATCGGCCGGTCAGGGTGACATGCCCGTCGGCGGTCTTTACACCCAAGTCGCCGGTCCGAAACCTTCCTTGGTCGTCGAAGGCCGAGGCCATAAGCGATTCGTCGGTGTATCCCTGAAACACCATTGGTCCGGCGACGCGGATTTCTCCAACCTCGCCAGCGGCAACATCGGCCCCATCATCGCCGACCACCGACACGTCGCATCCAATGACGGTATGGCCTTCGGTATGAGCCAATTGCTCATCGGTGTCGCTCGGCGAGCCCTGAGCGATCATCGGGCATTCGGTCATGCCATAACCATGGGATACGGGGATTCCCATCTCGGCTTTGACTTCGTAATACACCTCGGGCGGCTTCGGAGCTCCACCACCTGAAAGGAGACGCAGACTCGGAATCAGGGGCGTGTCGGGGTTCTTGCGCTGCTCGTTGAGGAACATCGTGTAGAACGCAGTGCTGCCTCCGGCCATCGTCGCGCCATAGGTATTGAGGGCCTCGATCACATCGTCGAGAATGAACTTCTCGATCAACAGAGCCGGGAAACCCGAGCTGAGCATCGTGACCATGTAGTCGGGACCACCGATGTGCGCGTAGGGAAACGCGATCGAGCCGACGTCGTCACCCGACATGGCAAGCGAGTCGGCAAGGCCAAGGCCTCCAGCGATAAGCGTGGCATCGCTATGGCGAACACCCTTTGGGTCGCTGGTTGTGCCAGACGTGTAATAGATCCAGCGGGTTGGGGCCGGACCTTCCGTGTCGGTGATAGCCGGCAAAGATGCCGGGTCACCCTCGGGGAGCGTGTCGTATGCGTTGAGGATGATTGGCGACAAGCCTGCCTCGGCGGTAACCCGCTCGACCATTTCGGTGTAGTCGAAACCGGCCCACGTGCCCGGCACCAGCACCATTTCGGCGGCGGTCTGACGAATGCAGAAGCCAACTTCTTTATCGCGATAGATATGAATGATTGGGTTTTGCACCGCTCCGAGACGGCTGAGAGCAAACGATGCGACCACGGTCTCGATGCGAGTGGGCAGCACCCAAGTAACCGAACTGCCCTCGTGTATTCCCAGTTCAGCGAACCCGGCGGCAACTCGTTCGGCCCACGATTTGAAGTCACCGAACGTAACGGTTCGGTCGGTCACCGGGTCGATCAGCATTGGACGATCGGGCGTCCGGAGCACTCGTTCTTCGAGAAGAGCCCAAAGGCTTGTGGCGCTGGTGATCGTGTCGTTACTCATCAAGGGAATCGTAGGCGAAAGTGATCGACGTTAGCGATTGTTCGAATGACACCAATTTTGGCTCATGCTCAGCGTCCAGCTGGTCGATATGGGAATTATGCCATCTACGTCTGGGCCAACCCAGATGGACTACGCGAGCGCTGAAAAGGGTACCGATTCCGAATCATGGGATGGGCGCCCGGCCTTGGCGCGCGCCATTCGTGTCGTACTTTGGCTGCTCCCGCTGCTTGGCTCGCTGATTTTCGGCTTCTGGGTCTCCCACGCGTTTCCGCCCGAATATTTCGGACTGAACAAGTGGGTGTGGTGGGTCGGTCTGGCCGTCGTTGCCACCGTTCTTACCCGAGTCCTCGAGAAGCTCACCAAGAAACTCACGCCGCTCACCATGCTGATGCGGCTCAGCCTCATCTTCCCCGACCAGGCACCGAGTCGCTTCTCCAGCGCTCTTCGAACCGGCACGACGACCAAAACTAAGAAGCGACTCAAGGCCATTCAAGACGGCGGCGGGGCTCTTGACGGCAACGACTCAATCGCTGCCCAGATGATCGACATGATCGGCATACTGTCGAAGCACGACAAGATGACTCGCGGTCACGCCGAAAGAGTTCGCGCCTACACCGATCTGCTCGCTGAAGAACTCGAACTCGATACCGAAGACGCAGGCAAGCTTCGTTGGGGCGCGCTGCTCCACGACATGGGCAAGCTTTCGGTGCCCGCAGAGATTCTCAACAAACCCGGCCGTCCTGATGCCGAGGAATGGAAGATCCTTCAGGGCCACCCGGCCGCGGCTATTCCGCACCTCGAACCAATCGCCGAATGGCTTGGCGAGTGGCGCCACGCTGCCGATGGACATCATGAGCGTTGGGATGGCGGCGGCTATCCTCTCGGACTCGCTGGCAAGGACATCCCCCTCGCCGCTCGCATCGTCGCAGTCGCCGATGCCTACGACGTCATGACGAGCACGCGCTCGTACAAGAAGGCCCTCCCACCAGAGGTCGCTCGAGAGGAAATCGCGAACAACGCCGGGTCCCAGTTCGACCCCGAGGTTGCGCGTGCATTCCTCAACATCGGTCTTGGCGATCTGCGTCGAGCCACCGGCCCACTAGCTTGGCTTGCTGGCCTGCCCGGAATCCGCAACGTCCCACTGGGGACCGCAGCGTCGCCAGTGGTCGCTCCCGTCGTCTCCGCAGTATCCGCAATTGTCGTCGCCACGGCGGGCGTCATCGGCGGAGTAACACCTCAGACTCAGCCGGAGCCACAACTGGCGTTCGCCACCCCCGTCGAAATCGTCCAAGCCGACGACATCCAAGCGAATGAGGGCGACCGAGAAATCTCAGGCCTCATCACCGCGACCGGCGACGGCCAGCTCACGATCACGATCATCAGCCCCCCAGAGAACGGCACAATCCCTGACGGAATACGGGTGAGTCAAGATCGTCAGTCCGACACAACGACGTTTGGCTACGAGTACGACCCCGACCCGGGTTTCGTTGGAACAGACTCGGTTGTCGTCGAGATCTGCGCACCAGCCGGCGATTGTGCTCAGGAAACCATCGAGATCGCAATCGCGGGAGTTGAGAACCGGCCTGAAAGCCCGAACCAGTCGGCTCGAGTCGACGAGGCCGGCACTATCACGCTCTCGCTTCCTGACGAAGCAATCCCGGCTGCCGAGGGTGGCACCGCCATCAACGGCGCCATCGAGCTGCCAGGTGGCGGCGTCATCGCTCAAGCGGGCGGAACCACCGCCGGGCTTCTGCAGGCTTCAGATGCCGACGGCGACGCACTCAATATCTTCCTCGACGAAGACAGCGTTACAAACGGCACCGCACAGGTTGTGGGCCGGTCGATTGTATTCAGCCATGATGGCTCCGAAACGACCGAAGCCACTCTTCGTTATGCCGTGACCGACGGGAAGACCAGCTCGACCCCCGGCACGATCAGCATCACTGTTGCGGCGCTGAACGACGACCCCGTGGCAGAAGACGACGCCATCACCGTAAACGGCAATACCTCGTCGGTCATCGCTGGAAGCACGTTGACAGACAACGACACCGATGTCGACAGTGCGGCGCTCACCGTAATCAGCGCCACCGGGGCCGCAAACGGATCACTCGCCGTTCTCAGCGGTGCGGTCGAGTACACCCACGACGGATCGAGCGCCGGGACCGACTCGTTCACCTATGTCGTTGCAGATGGCAGCGGAGGAACCGCGACGGCAACCGTCGAGGTAACCATCATCCCGGCCGCAGCGACAACCACCAGCACCACGACAACGACTGCTGCCCCCATCGCAATTGCCACCACGACGACCACCACCACGACGACAACCACGACGACGACTATTCCGCCGAACCTCGCACCAGTCGCCTTCCCAACACAATCAATGTCGATCGCCGAGAACGCTTCGTCCGGCACCAACGTCGGAGCGGTCGCCGCAAGCGACCCAGAAGGCGCTGCACTCAGCTACGGCATCGTTGGCGCATCGGGCCCGTTCGCGATCGCCCAAACTACTGGTGTTGTCAGGCTCGCTCCGGGCGCCACCCTCGACTTCGAAGCCGTGTCGAGCTACACCCTTGCCGTGACAGCCACCGATCCGGGTGGACTTTCGTATCCAATCACCGTCACCATCACGATCACCGACATCAACGAAACGCCGGCAGCGCCAGCGCCACAAACGCTAAGCATCGACGAGAACCTGGCGGCAACGCTTCTCGGTTCAGTAGCTACCACCGACCCCGATGGCGACACCCTCAGCTATGCAATCATCACCGGCGATCCAAACGGGCTCTTCACCATTTCCTCAGCCGGCCAAATCAGCACCACAGGACCCGCCGACCACGAGGAGCAGGCCGCATTCGGTTTGGTCGTTGAGATCTCCGACCCTGATGGAGCGGCGGTCGTCGTACCGGTTGCCGTATCGGTCGTCGACCTGAACGAGACGCCCGTCTCGCCCGGACCACAATCGCTAGCAATCGCCGAGAACCAGCCAGCACGCCGCCTTGGTTCGGTGGCCGCCACCGACCCCGACGGCGACCTCATCGCGTATGCAATCACCGCCGGAAACTCCACCGGACTCGTCCTCACTCCAGACGGCGATATTTTCACCACGTCTTCGTTCGATCACGAAACCGACCCGATCCTCAGCGTGACGGTCACCGCGACCGACCCGGATGGGTTAGCTGTCCCCTATCCGGTAGTTATCACCATCACTGACGTCAACGAATACCCGCTCTCACCCGGAGCAAAGTCCTTCTCGATCGACGAAAACCAGCCAGTGACCTCATTGGGAAGCCTTGCCACCACCGACCCTGACGGTGACGCACTTACCTATGCCATCGCCACCGGGGATCCGGCCGGCCAACTTGGAATCTCTACGGCCGGGGTTCTTGCCACCACCGGCCCGATTGACTTCGAAAGCGACCAAGCGTTCTCGCTCTCCATCACCATCACCGATCCAGGTGGACTGCAGACAGCGGTCCCCGTGATGGTCACGATCAACGATCTCAACGAAGCACCGTCGAACAGCGCATCGACCGCCACCGTCGTCGAAGGCGAATTCGTCGTCATCGACATCGCTCCGGAACACATCGACCCCGACGCCGGAGACACCTTCACGGTGACTTCGATTCCCGGCCTCGGCGCCTTCTCGACAAGCACCACGAGCTCTGGCACTTCGATCACTTATACCCACGATGGCAGCGAAACCACATCAGACACCGTCGTCTATGAGATCACCGATAGCCAAGGCCTTACCGCCGATGGCGTCCTCACCATCACGATCACGCCGTTCAACGATCCGCCGGTGCCGGTAAACAACCCCACCGTGATCACGCTGCTCGAGCACCACCCCAACGGGCCAACCGGCGAGTTCGTCACCGTCACCGACACCGACGACACCTCCCACACCTTCACCCCGGTTGGCACGGCGACGTACCTCAGCATCAACTCGGCCACCGGCGAGATCATCGTGGACGATTCGACCCTCCTCGATCTCGACGGTGCGGGAAGCTTCTCAAACGGAAGCATCGGCGTCGTGAACGTGTCCGACGGAGTGAACACCGTGCCGGTCGATGTGCAGGTGTTCCTCACCCCGGTGAATGAACCACCCGTCTTTGAAACTGGCTACGTCGTCACCGTGCCCGAGAATTCTGCGGTAGGAACGCCCGCCACGGTCGGCACCGTCGCAACGGATCCTGAAGGCGGAATCACCTTCACGATGAGCCCGACAACCGGGCCGTTTGCGATCAACCCAACCAGTGGCGAGATCACCCTCACCGGGCCCGTCAACTTCGAAACTCACTCGGGGTACCCGATCACCATTACCGCAACCGATGACGGCACGCCGGCGCTGACGGCGACCGACAACATCACCATCACCATCACCGACGAGCCAGAAGCACCCGTACTTTCGTCGGCGACCGTCGTCATCTCGGAAGCTCAAACCGGCGCCTTTGCGCTGGGCATTCTGAGCTGGAACGACGAGGACTCGTCGAACCACACAATCGCGATCATCAACGGCAACACCGACGCCGATGGCGACGGAACCCTGCCATTCACGATCGACTCAAGTAGTGCGACGCTGTCGACCATTCTTCGACTCTCCGATGCCGACGATGTCGTGTTCGGTAGTGACTTCGCCCTGGAGGTCGAGGTCACCGACAACACCGGCCAAAGCGACACCGCCATCATCACCGTGGTGGTGACACCTCGCTACACCGCTTCGCCTGAGGTCGGCAACCTGATCTTCAACGAGGTTCTTTGGGCCGACCGAGACGGCGGCTCGCCGTACAACAACGAGTTCGTGGAGATCTACAACGCCGGCTCGACCGCGATCGATGTGAGCGGCTACACCCTCGCCGATATCGACGTGACGAACGGCGAGACCGAGGCACAGTCCTTTAGTTACGAATTTCCGGCAACCACGCCCGTTATCGAACCCGGCGCATACGTCGTGATCTTTACCGGCGAGTTCATTGCGCCAAGCGAATTGATTTCGATCGGCGCGGTATTCGAGGGGCACGCCGGGTCAAGCCCTGCGCTGTCAAAAACCGACGACCTCTACCTCTTTGACGCCAGCGACAAACTGGCCGCCTACATGGCCTGGGGTTACGACGGCGGTGGCTCCCCAGCGTTCGACGATGTCGATGAGATTGGCTTCCGACCGCCTGCCAGCTACGGGTTGTGGGATCTCGATATCGCCGAGGAACAACGTTTGGGCACCGGGCCTATCGTTCGAGAGCAGTCCATTTCGCTTGCCCTCAATGGCGATGCTTCGGCCTCGACGGTCTCCGCCTGCTGGGAGATAACCGGGGCCACCGGCTCCGACAAGGCATCTTGCGCCAACGGACCGAAGCCCACCTACGACAACAGCACCGATGCATATCCACGGATTACCTCGGACGGCAACAACAACAACCTGCCGATTTCCGTCGACAACCTAGTGATAAGCGAATACGCATCGAACACTTCCTCGCCCGCCACCGGTGAGTTCATCGAGATCTTTAACCCGACGACCAAGGCCGTCAATCTGGCTGACTACCAGCTGCAGGTAATCACCGGCAGCGGCAACACCAACGTCGACCTCCAATTGGACGCTCACTCACTTCTCCCAGGCCAGTATTACCTTCTGACGGAATCCGGCAACGGAACGCTGCCGGTCGCTGCTGACCAGCTCTACTCGACCTTTAGCCTTGAACACCGGACCGGCCTCCGCCTGCACGACAACATCCAAAGTGTCGACGTCGACCAAGTTGGAAACTCGCAGTCCTACGACGCATTCGGCGCAGGCGCGGTTCAGCCGAATGAAAACCCGTACCGAGAACAAGACGGCGTTGCTGCAACTGAGTTCTATCCGAGCTTCAATATCTCGAATCAACGACGGTCCTACGGCACTGGAAGCTGCATCGATGGATCGACCGATCCCGAGAACAACAAGACCGACTTCATTCGCAACCTTTTCCCCAACCCACAGAACACGAACGTCATCGAACCGTGTGACTACATCGAGCCGGTCAACCCCGGTGCATCGGCTGGCATCGTCATTAGCGAGTTCCGACCAAACGGCCTTGGGAACCGTGACGATGAATCCATTACGGTCTTCAATGCCAGCGGAAGCACCCAGGACATCAACGGCTACAAGTTGGTTCGATGGACCGCGAACTTCCACGATACGGACGCTGACGGCGTCGCTGATCCATCCGAGTACCAGACGATGTACACCTTCGGTGCGGTCAACCTGGTCGATGGCGGACACTTCCGAGTGGCTCACGACAACGCGAACTCGGGCACCAAGGCGGGCGCCGACGATCTTGTGTCAGTAGCCCTTGTCGACGGGGTTTACGCACTCGAGTACCTGTTACTGCTCCGACCTGACGGTTCGATTGCCGACGAGGTTTCCATGGGTCCCGACTCGGCACATCCGGCCGGCCCGCTGCCCACCAGTCTTCGTTTCCAAAACCGCTCATGGATCCGGAAGCACAACGGCTGCCAAGACACCGACACGAACCGCGACGATTTCGTCTTCATGTTCGTCGCCCTCGAACTCGATATGG
>JAYJMJ010280223.1:0-11789 GCA_036873875.1 Laminaria ephemera
TTGGGTTAGGGTTAGGGTTAGGGTTAGGGTGGGTCAACCATGGCTACGCCAAAAAACACAATAATGTGCAACCCCCAAGCAAGGGCAGCAGAGCGATACTACGCCGAAAGTAGGTACAGAAGGGCAGCAGAGTTTGTGCATAGGTTTCCTGTTTTATGGGTTTCCCTTGGTTTCTTCTACTTGCTGGGAATGAATGTGTATGGGTGATCAACGTTGAAGCTGGTGCTGCATATTAGAGGATGGTAAACACAACAACAACAACAACAACAACAATAACAATATTAATAATAATAATAATAATAATAATAATAATAATAATAATAATAATAATAATAATAATAACAACAACAATAACAATAATAACAATAATAACAATAAAAACGGAAACATGCCACGGTAAAGATGCGCCATTTTTTTTCTGAGGCGCCCCATTTGAGGAGCTTCATACCTCACCCAAAAACTTAGTTTGAGCAAACTGAAAGTGCAAACCGACGACCAAACCCATGGCCTAGGTAGATAAAATAGTCAGATCGCAAAACGAGAATGACTTTCCGGCGATTTTGGGTTAAGGAGCCTCGTCATTCAGAAACCAAAAACGACGCCAAAAGTGCTACCTCCATCGTAGCACCCGTCAACGATAATAACAATAATACTAAATATTATAATAACAATAACAAGAATAACAATAATACTAATAATACTAATAATACTAATAATAATACTAATAATACTAATAATACTAATAATAATACTAATAATACTAATAATACTACTAATAATAATAATAATAGTACTAATAATACTAATAATAATAATAGTACTACTAATAATAATATAATAATAACAGTAACAATAATAATAACAAGGTTATGAGTGATCAACTTTGAAGCTCATACTGCACATTGTCGGATGGCAAAAAATGATAATAATAACAGCAACAACAATAATAATAATAACAACAATAACAACAATTAAGAATAGTAATGAAGAACGTTCCACGCAGTACGCACAGAGGACGCGCACGGAACAAAACGCATACCCCGTGTCGCCGTGTTGGTCAGCATCAGCAAGTGCAGAGTTATGTCGAGGGCAGCAACGGACCCATGCTACGGCAGGGGGGTGTAGCAATGACCCGTGCTACGATAGAGGTGCACCATTTTTTTTCTGAGGCTCCTCACTTGAGGAGCTCAATACCTCTAAAAAAAAATTAATTTGGGGAAAAATAAAAGTGCTACCCGATGAACAATCCCATCGCCTATTAATAGGTATGCAACGAAACCTATTGATTGCAAAAAAAAAAAGGTGAAATTTCGACGATTTTGGGTTAAGGAGCCCCGTCATTCAGAAAACGTTTCAGGCAAAAGTGCTCGTACCTCTATCGTAGCACGCGTCTGCTGCTATCATTTCTTTCTGAGGCACCCCGCTTGAGGAGCTCAACACCTCACCCAACAACTGACTTTGGAGAAAAAACGGAAGTGCACCCCGATGAACAATCCCACGGCCCAGGTCGAAAACCACCAACGATATTGTGATATTGAACAAAAAGACCTTCCAAAGATAATGGGCAGCTCCTCCCATGAGGAGCTCCGTCAACCAGCGTGAACCAGAAAGGGCCTGCCCAAAAAGAGCTACCTCTATCGTATCGCGCGCCAAGGGGAGGGAGGGGTGTTCTGGCGTCCAGCGTGCTAATATAGGCACAAGTATCATACTACGACGTACTGATGTTGTATGTGCACCATCGCTGCCAAAGGGCAGTACATACAGTACTCTTCTACTTGAGGGGGGGGAGGGGGCGAGAGGGGGTAGGCGATTGCCGCCTACCTTAGCTAAGCATCTACCGTGTGTCACACAACAAATGGACACCAAAATCTGCCTTGCACGAGACACTCACAACTCGACGGGTACCCATGAATAACATGCAGCAGGAAAAATGACACGGTAAGGGTCATTCCTAACGAACCCAATAAATCACGATTCCTGACGCTTTGAAATTCTGAAAAGCCACGTTTAAAAAAAAAATTAAAGAAAAAATTAAAGTTCCTGACATCGATTTTAATGGAAATTTCAAAACTATTCAACATCAGGATTCCTGACAAATGGCCCGATTCGCGAAAATGTCACGTTTTTTTGTCACGATTCCTGACATTTTGTGCATCGTTAGGAATGACCCTAAGTGTACAGAGTCAACGCGTCCGACGCGATGGACACTTTGTCACAGCGGAAACAGATGACGATAGAGTAACATGCAGTAGTGGTCCCCCTATAGTGCCGATTGCCCCTCTATGGTGCCTGTGAAATTACTTGGCGCATAAGGGAATAACGAGTAGTCAGTATGCGGAGTAGTGCCGGTTGCCGCTATAGTGCCGGTGTTGCCGATCTGCCCATACCGGCCCTATAGCGGGACCACTACCTCTGTATATCGGTACCACACACCAGAGTTATCGCTTCCCAAGTCGGTCTCGTGGAGGCCCCGAACATGTCGAGCGTAACTCTCATGGCATCAGCAACAGGGGAGGAGAGCTTGTCCGTGATGGCGGCCTCAACCCTAACTCGCCCAACGCGACGGAGGCACCTGCATTGTGGACGGTTGGACGAGCGACACAAGCGGCAATCGATCAGGGAAGAAATTTTGTTATTATGTTTACCATCCTCTAATGTGTAGCATGAGCTTCAACGTCGTCGATCACTCATAAACATTCCCAGAGCGTATTTAATAGAAGAACACCGAGGGAAACCCGCAAAGAAGGAAAAAAAAAAAAAAAAACTACGTAGCGAAACCCACAAAAAAGGAAATTGATTGATGGTTTCGATCGGAACGGGAGAAAAATATGAAGGTTGACTGCTGTACAGCGGTGTCGATTATAGTCAACACATAGCACTGAAGGGTACACGTTTCCAGACAGGTCACCACTATACCCCCCTTCCTGCCAGCCTTCGGGGGACGCTACGATAAGGATAGCACCAAACTTTTCTGAGGCTCCTCTCGAAAGGGTGCTACGTACGATAGAGGTAGCACTTTTGGACAATTTTGTTTCTGAATAACGGGGCTCATCAACCCAAAGTCGCCGGAACGTCATTCTTGTTTAGCAATCTGACTATTTTATCTACCTAGGCCATGGGTTTGGTCGTCGGGTTGCACTTTCAGTTTGCTCAAAACTAAGTTTTTGGGTGAGGTATGAAGCTCGTCAAATGGGGCACCTCAAAAACAAAAATGGGGCACCTTTACCGTGGCATGTGTCCCTCCCTCGAGGAGCGCCATAACTCACCGCCAAAACTGACTTTAATAAAAAAAATATGAAAACGCAAGCGGATAATCCCACGGCGACACGCGCTACGATAGAGGTAGCACTTCTGGGCCAAACCGTTTCTGGCTACAGGGAATCTTTTTACTCAGGGAACTAGCCAACAGTTCGTCCAAATAGCACTCACTCGTGTTTTACTATAGTTTTTTGCTGGCCATGGGATTGTTCATCCGGTTGCACTTTTATTATTTATCACAAATGTGTTTTTGGGTGAGGTATGAAGCTCGTCAAATGGGGCACCTCAAAAAAAAAAAAGGGGCACCTTTACCGTGGCATGTTTCCCGTCCCTCGAGGAGCGCCATAACTCACCGCCAAAACTGACTTTGAGATTAAAAAAAAATGAAAACGCAACCGGATAATCTCACGGCGACACGTACTCGATAGAGGTGGCACTTCTGGGCCAAACCGTTTCTGGCTACAGGGAATCTTTTCACTCAGGGAACTAGCCAACATTTCGCCAGAATAGCACTCGTGTTTTACTATAGTTTTTTGCTGGCCATGGGATTGTTCATCCGGTTGCACTTTCATGATTTCTCACAAATGTGTTTTTAATGTGTGTTTTGGGTGAGGTATAGAGGTCCTCAAGCAAGGATCCTCAGAAAAAGTAGACTGTACCGTCTATCGTAGCATGGATCCGGCCTGTTACGGGGGAACATAGTAATCAGGACCAAATATGGTTAGAAAAACCAGCGTAATATATAGGTTTTTGTGTATATCGTGGGTTCTCATTACTATGGTCCTCCGTAATAGGTATACAACGGACATGCTTGTAAAACGGAAATGGGATTCCAACGATAATGGGTAGTTTTTGTTAGTTGAAGAGCCCCGTCAGCCAGAAACGTTTTGGACAAAAAGAGGTACAGTAGTACCCCTTGGGCAGTTCCCCAGTTGAGGAGCCGCGTCAGCCAGAAGCTTTTTGGATTATAAGAGGTTCAGTACCCCTTGGGTAGTTCCCCAGTTGAGGAGCCCCGTCAGCTAGAAACGTTTTGGACAGAAAGAGGTACAGAGTTACCCCTTGGGCAGTTTTGTTAGTTGAGGAGCCGCGTCAGCCAGAAACGTTTTGGATTATAAGAGGTAGTACCCCTTGGGCAGTTCCCCAGTTGAGGAGCCGCGTCAGTCAGAACCTTTTTGCATTATAAGAGGTACAGTACCCCTTGGGCAGTTTTGTTAGTTGAGGAGCCCCGTCAGCCAGAAAAGTTTTGGACAAAAAGAGGCACAGTACCCCTTGGGCAGCTCCCCCGTCAGCCAGAAACGTTTTGGACAACAAGAGGTACAGTACCCCTTGGGCAGTTCCCCAGTTGAGGAGCCCCGTCAGCCAGAAACGTTTTTAGGACAAAAAGAGGTACAGTACCCCTTGGGCAGTTCCCCAGTTGAGGAGCCCCGTCAGCCAGAAAAATTTTGGACAAAAAGAGGTACAGTACCCTTATCATAGCATGCGTCCTTACTGTCTATGCTTTCAACTGTTCCCACAAGCGGCGCACCCTTCCTGCCTGCGTGTCTGCCTCCTTACTGTTTCAGCTCATACGAGGCATGCTACGGAAAAGACGCACCATTTTTTTTCTGAGGCTCTTCACTTGAGGAGCTCTAAACCTCACCCACAAGCCTGTTTTTTTTATAAAATTAAAAGTGCAACCTGATGACCAAAACCCATTATGGCCTAGTAGGTATACACAATATTATTCATATTGCAAAAGAAGAATAACTTTCCGACGATTTTGGGTTAAGGAGCCCCGTCATTCAGAAAAAAAATGTCAAAAAAGTGCCACCCCTATCGTAACACTCGTCATACGTGCTAAGGCAGGAGTAGTACCTAATATTTCTGGGACTCCACCCTTTTTTCTTTACCTTTTTTTTTGCTGATCGACACGTGCTACAACACCAGAGGTGCGCCAATTTTTTTCTGAGGCTCTTCCTCACTTGAGGAGCTCTGAACCTCACCCACAAACTAATTTTTTGAGTAGGTTGAAAGTACAACTCGATGAACAAACCCATGGCCTACGTACACAAAAACTTCAGATTGATAAAACAAGAACGACATTCCGACGATTTTGGGTTAAGGAGCCCCGCCACTCAGAAACAAAAAATCCAAAAAGTGCTACCTCTATCGTAGCGCGCGTCGATCCCATCTATTAATATTACCTTCGCACTTTTTTCTTTCTCCTTCTCCCTCCCTGGTCGTAGCTCAGATCCGGGGCCACTTAGCAGGCTCTTCTCTCCCCCTCCCCACTACGGTATGCGGCCTTAAGTTTTATCGCCAGAAGAATTCAGCACTTTCTTCCCGCGTCGACTCGCGTCGAACTGTGCTTACCCACGCTATAAAGCGCTCTCGGCAGTTGGTGTGTCTAGAAATAAAAATCTCCTTGACTCCAACCTTAGTAGTATTCGAGGTTAACCACTAGACCGCAAGAGAAGCTCTATGTCTCCCCCTAAAACTGACTAGAAGAAAAATTGAAAGTACAACCCGATCAACAATTCCAGGGCCTAGGTAGTACTATACTGGTAACAAATAATATTGGAGTAACACAAACGACATTTTAACGACTCTGTGGATAGTTCTTCAGTTGAGGAGCCCCTTCAATCAGAAAGGTTCACACATCGGACCGATCAGATCCCTGTTGATGATCTGTGTCTTTCGGAGAAGACAGATCCTTGGTCTATATGATCTGCAAGGCCTATAGATCATGTTGGGGGGTGAGAGTTGATGATCTGAATAACCTAGCACGTATTTCCTGGGTTGGATATGTGCTACACAGATCCTGCAAAACGTATCATAACTACATACATAGGATCTAGATGATCTATATGGTCTATATGATCTATATGATCTAGATCGTGATCTGTCTGACGTGTCGAAAGGTTTTCGCCGAAAAGTGCTACTCCTGGATAGATCGTAGACGAAGGCTACGGTAGGGGAAGTACTTTTAGGGCCTCATATCTCAGCGGATCAGGATCTCTCGCAAAAAGTGTCTCCTCTATTATTTGCAAGCCGTAATTACTTTTTTCATTTTTCGTCGCGATATGCGCCGCAATGAAAAATTATTCTGTTTCGCTCGCGTTTTTGAGTCAGGTACAGGGCCGTTCGTGCTAGTAGCTTGAACCCGGTAGTGAAAGCGGAGTTACCGGAGTTACTCACTCCTACCGTAGGTCGAATCCCTATCGTGGAATGCCTCAATTGTGGAAACCTACAAGCAGCCCAAAAAATCACGAGTCAATGCCGTCGCTTCACGTGCGCTTACATTTCCAGCCCGTCCTTCCAGGCTTCCCCGTGCGTGGCTGCGGCGGTCAAGGCCTGCAACGACGCGGTGGGCATCAAACGCGGCGATCGGGCAGGCGTCTTGCGCTTGGGGTCATTCTTATCGAAGCCTTTGTTTTTCCAAAATCTCAAAATTTTGGAAATATTTTTGGAATTTTGCATCGAAATACGGACACGTTCTGTCATAAACTTAGAACTTTTACAGAGAGCAGAAAGAATGGCAGGCTTAATTCCAAATTTCCAATTTTTCTGGCATTTGTTTGGAAATCAAAATATTTGACTTTGGAAAAATTGCAAAATTTCGACAAAGCTTGCTTCGATAAGAATGACACAAGGCTTGCTTCGATAATAATGGCCGTTAATCGGCTGCTTGGCATCAAGAATCCGAATCGAGTAGTTGTTCATTCAGAGAAAGGCAATGGGCGAAAATAAAGAAGCTACTGTAGTACTACCACCACTCTGACCCTGTAGGGCTAACATTGTCAGCAGCAGGGTTTCATATCGGAACGATAGTTGATTCCGATCCGATAAAGACCTACAAACCCGATATCCGATAAACAATCCGACATTTATCGGATCGGATTGCATTGCCAAAAACTCCGATTCCGATACGATAAACGATATGCGAGGCGGACGGAAGTACAGGTCATGCTACTGCCGAAGGAGCACGCTTTTTTGTTTAATTCTGACATCTCACGTTGAATTATTCACTTTTTACCCTCTCAACAGGCAGGGGTGGGGAGGGGGGGGGGCAGTAGAGCGACAACCCCTCCCCTCTAGAAGGAAGGAGCTCTTATCGGATATCGGGACGTGTTTCTTTCCGATACAATTTTTCGATACGATTTTCGATATATCGACGCATGCTACGGACGACAGAGGTGCACCCTTTTTTTTCTGAGGCTCCTCACTCGTGGAGCTCTATACCTCTCCAAAAAGTTGATTTGGGGAAAAACAGAAGTGCTACCCGATGAACAAACCTATGGCCTAGGTATAAAAAACGAAAGCTATTGCAAAAAAAAGAACGAATTTCCGACGATTTTGGATTAAGGAGCCCCGTCATTCAGAAAACGTTTCTGCCAAAAAGTGGTACCTCTATCGTAGCACGTGTTTTTCGGAAAAAACGATATCAGTGTGAGATATGAAACACGAATCAGCGGAGCTTTTCACCCAACAACCAGCGAGAAAGGCTACAAAGAGAAACAACGAAATAAGGAAACACCAAAAACAACCGCTCGTAAAATATGCTCCAGGCCTCGCTGTCTGCACCGCCAGCAATAATGCGGCTTTTCCTATAATTGTACTATTGCACTATTAATACTGTACTTCTGTTACCGCTAAATGTGCGGCTTACTTCAGTTTACCAGGTACAATTCTACGACCACGCCAGTAACTGCAATGCCCCTGAGGTACGGTACATTTACAGTATTGTACAAGGCTCCCCTGCGGGATGTGGTTAGCCTGAAATCCCGGGGGTATCGCAAGTTGAAAGGGGGGAACACAGGCGTTCCTATCAGCGATAACCAGGTAAAACGTAGAACAATCTTGAAAACTAAAAAAAGAGCAAGCGGCCACAGCGCAATTTAACCGGGCAAGTAACACCGACCAACCCAAACGAGTTTATAGTTTAGTATATATAGCTGTCATGGCATGGCATGGCAAGCTAATCGCGGCATTGCTTCAGAGCGATGAGATCTCTGTGCCGGTCAGCCGACCTACCTCCGACGCCGCATGGCCTCTAGCGCCTGGTGTCTGCTCCATGTAGTTGAATACCATATTCACTAACAGGCTGTAATTGCACCGCTCCAGCACCATGGCACCTCGAGACCTGGGATAAATACGGTCGGCAGCGGTTGGGGTGGAACAGAGCAAAACATGTCATGGTCGATAAATGACAAATGTCAATAAGGATGATTGTCGATAATGATAGTTGTTGTGAATGATGGTTGTTGATACTGATGATTGTCGATAATGATGTTTTTCGATTTTCAGTAGTGATGATTGTCAGTAATGATGATTGTCATGGATGCTGATTGTCGAAAAATGATGATTGCCGACAATGATAATTGTCGATACTGATGATTGTCAGTATTAGTAGTGATGATTGTCATGAATGATGATCTCCAGTAATGATCATTGTCATGAATGTTGATCGTCAAAAATGATGATTGTCATGGCTGATGATTTTCGTGAATGATGGTTGTCATGATTGATCATTTTTGAATAATGATTGTCATGAATGGTGATTGTCGAGAATGATGATTGTCGACAATGATAATTGTCATTACTGATGATTGTCATGGATGATTGCCATGGCTGGTAGTGGCCGTGAATGGTGATTGTCGATAACGATGGTTGTCATGAATATTGATTTTCATGCATGATGATTGTCGATAATGATTATTGCCAATGGCGACCATTGCCGTGAATGATGGTTGTCGATAACGATGATTGTCATGACCGATGACAGTCATGACTGATGACTGTCATGAATAATGATTGTCGATAATCGTGGTTGTCATGAACGTCGATTGTCATTGAATAATGATTGTCGATAATGGTGATTGCCAATAGTGATGATTGTCGTGAATGGCGACTATCGATAACGATGATTGTCATGAATGATGACTGTCGACAATGATCATTTTCATGAATGATGCTTGTCAATAATGACCATCGTCAGTATTGTTGGTTGTCATAAATGCTGGTTGTCATGAATAGCAATTGTCCCGCGTTTTTGGGTACGTACCTCAAGAGATCCACCGCACCGAGCAGTCCGTCTAGCTGCACCACCTCGTCGGTCCTACACATGGCCGAAAACAAGAGATGGAACAGCCTCCCCACGCGGCTCGACATGCCTTCGAAGGTGGTAGCAGTATGAAAACCGATCAATCGCCGGACTGCGTGGATGCCGTCGGAGAGCTCGACATTTGATGGTCTTCCGCAAGCGATCTCTCGGCTCACGCTGCCCACAATCTGAACACATACACCGTGAACATCCCACGAACAAACAGCAGTGACGTACACGACGCGCGCGCCAGATGGAGCACTTCGACCGATGCTAATGGCAACGCGATCTTTACAAAAAATGCTCCCAAACTTTTCATTTCAACACACGTCTGAGGAGACTGTCGTAAAAGTTCTAAATATTCAGGCCCATAATACGCAGCCGAAAAGGAATATTTTGGCTGGTATCTTCGATTATTGTTTTTTTTTGTGCAAGATCGCGTTGCCACTAGCACTGGTCTTAGTCCGTATTGTCATGGTTAGGAACAACGTAGACTTGAGGCGGGTTCAATAAGGAGAAGGATGTTCTGCTATTACGGAGGACCATCATAGTAATCAGGACCCACGATGTACACAAAAACCTATACATTTACCTGTTTTTCCTAACCATATTTGGTCCTGATTACTATGTTCCTCCGTAATACCTATCATATGGTGCTGACGATGGATAACCAACGGACGGCAAGGGGGGTTAGATGGTTACAGTGGGTAACCCGATTTAAGAGCACCCGAGATAAGATAATTCGGGACCCAAAAGCGGTCAAATCGACATGTCCGGCCATACTAAAAGCTATATATTTCCCATAGACGCGTGCTACGATAGAGGCAGCACTTTTCGGCTTTTTTGTTTCTGAACGACGAAGCTCCTAAACCCAAAATCGTCGGAATTTTTGTTCTTGTTTAGGCAATATGATTTATTTGTATACCTAGGCCTTAGGCTTGTTCATCGGGGTTGCAACTTTCATTTTTCTCAAACTCCGTTTTTGGGTGAGGTTGAGAGCTCCTCAAAGTGAGGAGCCCGAGAAACAAAATGGTGCACCGATATCGTAGTAGCATGTGTCCATGCAAGAGCAATGTGTCGTTGAGAGCGCCTGCTTCGACTTGTCACGGGGTGCTCTTTAATCGGGGTGCCCACTGCACCACACAACGGCGTGAGAAACACGGTGAATGCTTCAAGGTATAATATGAAAACACCTTACTTAATCAAGTGTATGTACAGTACTTCGTATCGGTATATGGTATCGAGTCACCCTCTCCGATACTACTCATCAAACACGTTTACAGCGGCCTTACACACACCAGGATGTCTTCGAAGTGCAAGTCTTCCTCCTTGAATAAACCGCCCTGGGCCATCATCTGCATCTCCTCGGATAACTGCGGCACGAGGCACCGGGGGAGGGAAGATGCCGAACGACATCGTATTATTAGGCCGAATAAAAAATACGGCAATGTTTATACTTTACACAGAAACGACCATTTACAACGTATGTACGATATTATTTCTGATGTACGATTGGCTCCAAATAAATGGGGACTCCTTTCCATCCTCGCGCGACCGATTTTCCGCGTCGTATATCCCGCCCGACCACGATAATTCATAAGAGAGTTATTAATTAAAAATGAATATTTTTAACAACTGAGACAGCAACACCTGTACAACAGCAGCACCGCACTATGTGCCAGCAGGGTTGGGTTGGGGTTGGGTTAGATTGGGATTGGTTTAGATTGGGGTTGGGGTTGGGTTGGATTGGAGTTGGGTTAGGTTGGGTTGGGTTGGGTTGGGTAAGGGTTGTGTTGGGCTGGGTTTGGTTGGGGTTGGGGTTGGGATTGGGGTTGGGTTAGGTTGGGTAGGGTATGGTAGGGTTGGGTTGGCTTGGGTTGGGTTGGGTTGGGTTGGGTTGACGACAGTTACAAATTCTCCATCAGCACGAGTTCCTAGCGAGAGCTACAGTATTTTACATAAGTCCGATATGATACTGGTAGACTATACGTACATGCACCCAATATGATATGATGACAATATATGCCTTTGTACATCGTAACGAGTCACCACCTCCAATATTAAAGGTATCGATATCGCGTCCCTCTGCTTCAAAATTAATTAATTTCCACCCCCCCCCCTCAAAAAATAAAATAAAATTAGTAGTTAATTACATTACCCCCCCCCCTCTTTGTTTTTTATTTTGTCTCACGTTTTACTTTCAAACTTCTGGACAAGCCGTGGTCACAGGTGTCGTCCCTTCTCCCCCCCCGGTGCGTGCCTTCATTTTTGTCGCGCAGAGGGTTCAACATTCCCAACGCTCGTCGATTTGCATCGAACTTTGCTAACTCACGCTCTCGCGCTTTCCGCAAGTCAATTTTTAGCACAAGAACAAGTCCCTACGAGTACGAGTATGCACTCGGGGGGGCTCGAACCCGCGACATTGACCTTAGTGGTTACGCGGTTAACT